>JAMWET010004897.1:25000-65444 GCA_024036415.1 Prochilodus magdalenae | reverse complement strand
CAAGATCTGATTTGAAGAAACAATATGAATTCCCTGCAATCTCAACAGAGCTTTAGTGTCCTTTGTGAGTTGCCATTGACCTCCGACCCACAGATCACACAAAAACCTGTATTATTGAAGACTATGTGGGTCAACATTGCGTGTTTCCATTTGCATGTCATGAAATATAGACACAAACTAAAATACAAATAGATATATCAAAAGCAGTGAGTTAAGCCAAAACCAATGTTTTATATAGCATCCAAGGCAAGACCACTTGATTCACAACTAAGACTTTGTAGCCAGTCAGGTTCAAGACTGAGACCAGGAATGTTTAATGGCAGTTTTTCAATTAAACACATACTATCTATACTACACATGACATTTGTTGTTTGTGACTACTTGTTTTTGTTGATGTTATAGTAAGTATGCTACAACCCATGATCGCAGTGTGACAATGATAACAATAAGAAGAAGAAGAAGAAAAAAAGAGTATAATGTTATTATAATAATTAATGATAAAAAAATAAACATTGTCACACATTCTTACACAAAATACACGTATGCTAATTGTAAACCTGATGTCTGCAACATGTTTTTAAAAAAAACCAGTTTAAATGTAAAAAAACTGTTTAAAAAAAAATACTGTTTAAATGTTTTCTTGAAAAGAGCCGTAAATCCATGTTGCATATAAAAGAAAACAGGAAAGGAAAGGTCTAGTTCCATTAGGCAGCAAGTTATCGGCTTTTTGCCAGAAAAAAAATGCATCAGGAACCATCCAACTGTTTTAAGCCAGTGTTTCCCAAAAAGCGATTTGTAAAGGGATTTTGGGTATTTCAACTTAAGTAATATCCAGTACCTTTTATTGTCATTTTACAATAAAACATTGTAGATACAGAAACAGTATTAAACAAATGCAGAATAGGTAGATGACAACACAATAAACATATAGAACCAAACATAAATAGAACAAAACAATAAATACAAAAAAACAAAACAAATGGTAAAAAAATGGCTATTAACATAGAGGTACTGTGGTTACAGCCAGAAATGTAACTGATGCGCACAGACTGGGAAAAAAAACCCAAAGAGAAACCAGTGACATGAAAGGCACCAGCACAAGCTTTATTTACACATTTTTGAGGTGAGATCAACTTAAACAAAACAGGCCAACCTTAGCCTTTGCCTTCAGAAGAGCATGTTCTTTGAACGTGGGCATTATGGGCTAGGAGACCAGTTTTTTATGTTTTTAGTTTGTTATGTGCTTATTGCACCTTCTCTAGTTCACTGCAGCAGTTGTGCAATCAGAGAAAGAGCAAGCTTCATATCCTGGAGCTCTCTGGCAGTGCCTGTTTGACACTGGTGGCAGTTGCAAAGGGACTCTCTGGAACAACACAGTGGTGCTGTCGACATGCGTCTATCTGTATTCACTACCACAGATTACTGTTCCTGTACTGCTAGAAGGTATTTGATTCCTATTACAGCATAAATAGCATTAAAAGATACTGTGGCAAACGTTAGTAGCAAACGTGTGGATGGTAATGTGAGGGTCTAATATAAATGATTGTTAATTCACGTAATATGCAAATATTGTATGAATTTACTGTTACAAGCAGCAATGTACTTCCATATTGAGTAAAACCTTGGTGTAAATTCTGAGTGGATTTAAAAATAAGTCATTTATATTTGCTCTTTTAGCCATCAAAACAAAGGTGGAATGTGGGGGGCTGACTCTTTGGTATATCACAGAAGAGGAAACAAAGGGCACCTTGGTTCATCAAATATTCTGTTTACTTGGCGACAACATCAGCCTAAACATCTCACCAGCGGCCACGAGACGAGTATGCCTGCTCGACATGTGCTAGTAGGAAGGGTGAACTCATTCTGGATACATGGATCCTAGTCCTACTGGCGCACAATGCCAAACGCTCTGCAACAACATCCTCAGTCTCTCAGAGGAAAGAAGTTAATGCGTGAGTCTCGCCGTCTGGCTGTGTCTCTCTGTCGTGACTCCTGGAGTCCATGCCTTTCCTCTTTATCGTCCCTGAGTGTGCCGGCTCACTGATGAAGATAAAGGATGAAATGAAGATGGCATTCCAGAGTAATCTTTGGATCCAGGCTCAGCAACCACGTGATTGCTGTCAATCGTTTCATGGGACTCTCCTAGCCAAAAACCAGTTAGACGAGGCTGTAAGACTGATATAAATGGCTTGGGAATAACAACAAAAGATTCAGCCACTGCGGAGTACAGAAAGTGAAACCGCTGATACGTGTTGTGAGAAGCTTTCTAGCAGAGAACAAAGGTCACGCCAGTACACCATGGACATGATACCTTGATGCCCAAGTGGATCACAACACGACCTGCATTACAAAAGAGAAATTGCAATAATCTGCCATCAATAAGTTATTAACAGACCTGAGAACGGCAAGCATGAGATACAAGGTAAGATCGTTTGGCTTTTCTACAGAAATGATCACAGTACAAGCTTTATGTATTTTAGGTGTTTCACTATTCTAAGAATTATGTGAAGAAATACTTAATAAATCATATTGTAATGTAAAATTATTTATCAACTGCCTGGTATTTGAGGGCAAACCATCACTCAAAATATGAATGATGCTTCAAAAATATGATAAGACCTTATATTAGAGCAATATATGCTTTTGAAACATTACAATCTTACTCTTAGCTATAATATCTAACACTTTTGCACGATGCTTGTCTGTACTAGCTGGTATTTCTTAGTTCGTCTTTAATTTTAGTAAAATAAAACACCATCAAGGTATCGGTCAATGGGATTTATTTTTTTTTTTTTTTTTTTTTTTTTTTTTTTTTTTTTTTTTTTTTTTTTTTTTTCCTTTCCTTTCTTTTTTATTTCTCCTCTTTTTCTCCTTATGCCCCTTTTTCTTTTTTTTTTTATTTTTTTTTTTTTTTTTTTTTTTTTTTTTTTTTTTTTTTTTTTTTTTTTTTTTTTTTTTTTTTTTTTTTTTTTATTATTTTTTTTTTTTTTTTTTTTTTTTTTTTTTTTTTTTTTTTTTTTTTTTTTTTTTTTTTTTTTTTTTTTTTTTTTTTTTTTTTTTTTTTTTTTTTTTTTTTTTTTTTTTTTTTTTTTTTTTTTTTTTTTTTTTTTTTTTTTTTTTTTTTTTTTTTTTTTTTTTTTTTTTTTTTTTTTTTTTTTTTTTTATGTAAAATTTCAAACTCTGAAATGTGTTTTCCACTTTGAAACCGTTCTGTAGGAATTACACATAATATGTGCGACATACAGGATATAATAACTGTGGACAAAGATTCTAGGCCGCGGAGAAAAGTTGCACTCAAAATTATTTAGACTCCTAATAAAGTTTGGATTAGCAGAAGATTTTGTAAACTATTAAACTAGTCAACAGAACCAATCAAAACAAGAATACTTTAACTAGCTCAACACCTATAATATTAAAAAGTGGTTTTCAATCTAAAAGTTTCAACAACAAAATACACTTTTAAAGACTAACGACGAGCTGCGTATTCAGAATAAGTTCAACACCAAGGTAAGAACTCATCTCAGAAAAGCACACATTTGCCAGACCAGGGTGTATAGAACCTCCCCCCTCGTCCTTGGGCTTATCATCACGCTGTTCCAAAGAAAAAACAAAAGTATCTCCAAAACGGCAAACTTTAACAGGAGAGTGAGTGGCCAACAAAAACCTCACTTAACTTTCATGCAAAGTTCAATGGAAACCAGACGTCTTTTCCCGAACAGGTTTTGGGCCACTTCAGTTGGTCCATCATTTCATCATGAGAGTCTCACTCAGTAGTAAAACAGCAGCTGATGTGTTCAAATGCTGCATAAAACTAAAAAATGGACAAAAGTGGAGATGACAATGTTTTTCATTGAGCCAGCAACGATATTCTGTAGTGTTATTCTATATTTTGTTGTGAAATGTATTTTGTATTTATGTTAATGTATCTTCTGTTTGATATCCTCTTTACATTTTAATGTCTAGTTTGTATGTATAATGATGCTGTCCCTACTGTTAGAGTAGAACATGAGCCGGGTCCCACACAAGCAATTTCAGTACATAAATGGAGTCCGGACATGTCTATGCAAATGAAGAAATAGAACGCTGAAACTTGCAACTTGAACACACCTGATGAGACTAATCAGAGGGCTTGCCCTAGTGAGTTGCATCAGGTTGTTGACTTGAGATTAAAACATTGTAAATGTACGCTTACGTGAAAGCTGTGCCCCCAAGTGGGTCAGATAATGGGATTAAAAAGGCTGCTATATTCGATTTGTGGCTGGTTTATGGTTTCTATTCCTCGGTTTATCATTTTGATACCATTTGCTGACCACAAGGGGGGCAGCTTGTACTGGCGGCTAATATGTCTGACTAGTGAAATTTGATTGCATGTTGTAAAATATGGCGTTTAAGTAAGGAGAGTTTATCCAGAATGTTATGAGAACAAGTCCTATTGCCATTGCCACAAACAAGGAAAATGATACACACAAAAAGCAAAAACACACTAATGTTTTCCGAGACATACAGTTGGAAGCAATGAGATGACACGAAGTTCAAAGTATAGGAAAGGGGGAAACACTGGGACAGGAAAAAAAAGAAAAGGAGAAAAGGAACACTGACTGGGACGCATATCCTGACTGGCTAACGAAGAAGGAAGCCATACTTGACTTCCAGGAGAACAGGTGGTCAAAGAGGAACCTGCCAGCAAGACTTGTGGGGTCTACCGGTCACTGCAGGTGTTCAAGTTGTGACTCAAGGGTCTGTGGCCATCATTGGAGCTATGGCCAACAGGACAAATAATGGGCGCTGAAACATACATGAAAGTCCACTAAAGGCAGGTTAGTTTTTTTGGGGAAAATCCTGAAGTTGGCTTGTCACAATCGTATTCAGCATCACAATCATTGTTGAGCCCCAGTGACAGAAGATACTTGTAGGTGGTATTTGGGAGAGAGCAAACGCTACAACACACACTAAACTCAAGAGTATTAGTGAAAACTGGAAGACCAATCCAACCGTAAAATAGAAATAAAATTCCTTATGAATGCTTGCTAGAGCTGGTTGTCTGGCTCTGCATCATATTTGCAGCAGGTCATAACAGCAAAAGAGTTCTATACTAGGTGCTAAAGATAATTGTCATGAAAGGGGTGGTGTAAATTCCCAGGCTACAGGGATCTATTTGATTGTTTTTCTCCTTTTAAGCCAATAAAATATAACCTAGACTCCATTAACTTTAGCTATAAAAGTGTTGATAATAGCTTCCTGCCACTGGTTGTGTTTCACTCTTATTCATCTCAGGGAAATCAACAAGTATGTTATTGGTCCAGGGGTTTCCAAATATTTTGCATTCAGCTTTATATGTCTATATTTATCACATATGAATTAAAGACACAGACCTTTATGGTTCATTAAATATTTCTTTCAAGCAAAACCTCAGAGCCCAAAACGCTGTGGTGTTTTCATAATATGTCATGCAGCCACGACACACTTTTCATTTTATTCAATGTGTATGATAAATTAGATAGGTAGAGGGATAAGATAGATAGACACAGTAAGGAAATATAGCAAATAATGCAGATAATGACAATACTGAGTAAACATAATAAACGTGGTGGCATAAACTGGTGTTTAAAGTGTCTAGAGTGTCCCGGAAGTGCAGGAAGAACAGGATATACAGTAAAAAGTGGACAATAGTGCAGATGTAAGGTGTAGTAGTGCAAATAATAACAACTCTGGTTTAACATGAGATTTCGTCCTCATCTGTCGTCTTCCATCTTCGAGCCCCAACTGGGAAAAAAAAAAAAAAGGAGTTTGAACGAGGCCTGAAATGGCTCTCGGGACAAAGGATCTCCTGAGTCTGTCCCCGTGAAGCAGCTCTGTGACAGCAGCACTGCCACTGAACTTTGCTCCTTCTGTCCATTATGATGGTGGGCAGTGGGGTGCCATCATACATCCATAATCAGACAGCAGTTTGTGCAGTGTCACTTCCTCTCCGCCTAACCTTCATCCACCGAGTCCAGCTCCCACACTAACCCTGACCCTGCCTCGGCTGACCAGCTTGTCCACGACGCATCTTAGTATCTCTCTTCTTAACGCTTCCTCCCCTGCACACCACAGCATAGAAGAGACAGCTGGCCACCACAGTCTGATAGAACATCTGCAGGAGCTCCTTACAGATGTTAAAGGACCCCAGCCTCCTCAGGAAGTAGAGTCGGCTCTGCCCCTTTCTGTACAGGATGTCTGTGTTGGCTGATCAGTCCAACCTCTCATCCAGGTTGCCAGTCACCCAGATACCTGGTAAGGTCTTAATCCTCTCATAAGTCATTTAGAGGGTAACCTGGTTGTATAAGTGGCCTGGCCCTGTGGAAGTCCACCACTATCTCTTTGGTCTTGGTAGTGTTTAGTAGCAGGTTGTTCCTATGGTTCCCCAGATCGACATTCATCTTTGCCAGCTTGTCTCTCATTTGGAGGGGCTGAATGGTGGTAAAGGTACTGGAAAAATCAAAGAACATGACTCTCACAACGCCGACCCCCTTGTCCAGATGAGAGTGGGCCTGATGGAGAAGGTATAACATGGCATTTTCTACTCCTAAAACGTTTCTCCATCCGTAGGTGAAACCGTATGGGGTTAATTTTGTGGTGACAACTTCGGGGCCTGGAGAAGGTGTAGAAGCAGGTGTTTCAGTGTATTCATGACATGTGATGTTAGAACGACAGGCCTGAAGTCATTGAGCTCACTGGGTTACCCCTTCTTGGGTACTGGAACACTTAATATAACCTTGATACATGCGAGCCAATGCTGCTACACAAATGTAAGGTGTGTGTTCTGATGTATTGTGCCTACTCTCTTTATTGTAATCTCTGCTCCAGAACAAAAATTCTCTAACATTAGCTTACACATAGTAATATTCATATTTAAACTTTTGTTTTGCTCTTGTATTGAGAGGATATCGTGATATTTAAGAGAAAATTGTTCATAGGACAAAACTTATCATCTTTGAAACATTTTGATTAATATTAGATGCAACAAGAAATCTTTTAAAAATTACTTCTAATTTTACCATATCACCATATTTGTAAAAATATTCAACTTAGTTAAATTTACCTAGATGTTATTTTTGGGAAACTGAGCTTGTTGCCACATAGACCTATTTTTTAAAGATGTTATGTGGTCTCTCTGTGTGTGCAGGTTCATTGAAAAGCCCTGAGTCTCTCCGTGAGAATTGTCCTGCTTGGGAAAAGACTGGAGTTGGGAAGATGCCCAACAGGAAACACCATCTTAGAAAGAAAGTGTTTGAGGAAGACTGATTCTAGATTCATCGGTTACCGTTTTTCTGTCAGAAAGGAGACCGTCTGAACTCAGTAGGAGGCGGATAACTGTGATCGACCACTGGATACGGGGCTGTTTGATACAAGTGTTTCTAACTGTCGAAACCACTTCAAGAAATCACTAAGTGCATTTCCATGGCTGCGCCAGGATCCACATGTGTTTCTGCTGATGGCTTGAAAGTGGGGCAGCGCTTCACCCAGGAGCGAGAAAGACACGGTTACAGTTGATCAAGGAAGCTTTTGGCGAGAAATGTACAAATTACACTGTTGTTGTTTCTCACGCAGAGGAGATGAACTGAAGGAAAAACTATTGAACCAGTATGTAGAGGAAGGCTGCCACCAGGATTTAAAGAAGCTGGTATGAATGTGGTAACAGATATCATGACTCTTAACAACCAACAACAAGAGCAAGCTTACGCCCAGCGTCCACTGACCTAACTGGCTAAAATCGACTCCATGGTGGAGCTGAACCCAAGAGATAGCTGCCTACACTAA
The DNA here is from genome assembly GCA_024036415.1 of Prochilodus magdalenae. Lineage (NCBI taxonomy): Eukaryota > Metazoa > Chordata > Actinopteri > Characiformes > Prochilodontidae > Prochilodus > Prochilodus magdalenae. Next base: position 57,644 of record JAMWET010004897.1, on the reverse strand, counting down.
ATGAGATGTTTGAACAGGTAGAGAAAGAAAATACAAAGAAGAGCAGAAGAGAATACGAAAGGAGAAAGAGGAGGCGATAGAGAAAGGAGAAAGAAGGAACTGAAGACCAAATCCTGAAAATGAACTAGAGGGCAATTGAAAGAGGAGATTAAAGAAGAGAGACAGAAGCAAGAACGCAGAGGGGAAAAGAAAGGGAGGCTGAATTTTAAAAGCCGAGAAGAGCAACTCAAACAAGAAATCGAGAAAGGGAGCTACTAGGAAGAGAACGTAATACAGGAAAGAGAGGAACATAAAGAAAGAAAAAGAAAAGAAGAGACGAAGATGAAAGAAGGATGAAAGACTGGACAGGCATGAGATAAACAAGAGAAAGAGGGAGAACAAAAAAGAATGGGAGAGACAAAGGGAAGGAAGATCAGAGACGGAGAGATCAGGAAGGAACAAGGAAAGAAAAGGAACGAAGAAGAATGGAACAAAAAGCAGAAGGAGGCTAGGGAGAAGTTCGAAAGGAGACAAACAAGAAATGGAAAGGAATGAAAAAGACAACGCTGGTAAAACTACAGCAGGAGTTCGAAACGAAAGGCAGCCAGAGGAGGAGGAAACGACGGAGGGATTAGAAGAGAAAATCAAGCATGCTGAGAAGAGTAAAAAGAAGGAGCTACAAGAGCTACAATCAAATCAGAAACGCGAGTGGGAGCGGAGGATGCAGGAGGAGGCGAAGAGGAACGAGGAGCAGCAGAAAATGTGGGAGAGGAAGACTGCAGCTATGGCGACAAATTGTTTGGACGTCTGCCGCAGCGTGGAGAAGGAAAAACAGCATGAATGGCAAAAGCAAAAAGAAGAGGAGCGAGAGGAATTTAAAAGAGAAGGAAACGAATGGAGAAGGAAGAAGCAAGAGGAGGAGAAGAATAAAGAATGAGACCACAAAAAGATGAGGCAGATGAAAGAACAACTGAAGGCACAAGAGAAAAGGGAGGCGAAAGAAAGAAAAGAAAAAGATGAACAGACACAGGAAAAGGAAATGGAGGAGCAACTGCGGGTGGGCAGCAGGAGGCCTTTCAGAGAAGAGACGGCAGGAGAAAGAGAAGATTCGCAGTGAGGCTGACCAAAGAAACCTTGACTTCATTAAGAGACGACACAGCAGCAGAGAGCTTGGAGAATTTAAAGAGAACAGATCTGAACAAACTGGCGAGAAAACAAGCCGGAGCGAGGAGTTCTGCGCCCAAACTGGACGCAGAGGTTCAAAAGAGGCCAAGCTAAAGGTATTGACGAGGGCCTATGCAAAGGTGGAGTCAGAGCGAACAAGACCCGGCAGAGGTGTTAGATAGTATTTGTAAACATGGTTTGTGGGTCAAAAGAACATGAAGCCAAAAAAGAGGACTGAAAATCCATCTGTAATCTAGTAGAGGATTTTCACATTCCATAATCTTAGTATGGTGATAATAATTTAGTGCCCCTTTCTAATCCTACACTCATTTTCTATTTTATCAGCTACACTTACCACATAGGAGCACTGTGTAGTTCTACAGTTGCAGACTGTAGTTAATCTAAACATGGTTATTCATAAACACTTTCTCCAACACTGGCACCACTTTGCCTAGAAGACTGCTGGAACAAGATGAAACAGAAACAAGCCCAGAAAAGGACAAGCCCCCCTCATTTTTTGACTTGGGGATTCCACAGGTCCACTCTTGCGTTCTTATTTGTGTGGGCACATATCTGCATGCCAGTTAAACCACAGAGACTACCAGACCCACCTCTCTTCCATCTAATGGCCCCAAGTGTGCCTGGTCTTAGGTTTTCCTGATTTGTCAAACCCTGCCCAGTATATACATTTTGTTTAACCTTCTGGATTTTAAATTTGTCCAGCAGTAAGATTGCTGGTGGAGAAATTAAAAGGTTAGCTCAAGTACTGCAAAGTTTATAGGTTCATGTTTGTAAGTAGAATATATCTGCTTTGAAAAATATTATGCGTATATATGAAATGGGAATTGCGTACACTGTTTAGTTTTATAACAGGTCACATGACTTAAATTCCTGTGAAGTATATTGGTGCTTTGAAAGTTTGTGAACCCTACAGAATTTTCCTATATTTTTTCGATCCAGCTCTTCCAGTTCCGGTAACAAGGGGCAAACCCCGAAAAATTTTTACATTAATGTTGCATATCTGTTGATACACGATCTCACTCAAATCCCATTCACATTTATGTCCATTTAACTGACGCTCTTATCCACTCGCGCCACTGAACTGCCGAGAAAAAAAACGGGGGGCATCAGAAGGTTTCACATACTGTGAGGGTTTTCGTTGCGTTTGAGGAAATTGTTAGTTGCCACCAGTTTTCCTCCTGCCAGCTTTTGTTTTGTTTCCTGGTTCTAGATTTTCCTCTGACTTTAAGTCCGCTGTGTTTGGAGAACTGTTAGCTCACTCGTCGTGCTCGGGCACTGTGATTATAGCGAGCCACGGTTCGAGCCTTATTGAAGTGCAGGCAGCAGCAGCTACAGATCTACAGGCGTCTCGCAAAACATGCTGTTGAAGGCATAGCGCACAATCGCCAAACGAATTACAAGTGGAGATTAGGCCCAGCTAATTTCATTTTTATGTGGGAGCTGATATTGCAACTCGAGTGCAATCCACTATCGCACTGACTTGTGTGCCTTAGAGGTCGTTGTCTTTCTGCATGACCCATTGTTCTTATGACATTACAGTTCATGGACAGCTATTCTCCTTAAGAATTTGCTGAGTATAATACAGAGTCATTGTTACCATCAGCTATGGCATGCCGTCCTGGCACACGCTACAGCAAAACAGCCCCAAACCATGATACCACCTACCATTAGTGTCTCATAGTTTATGAGGAAGGTTGTTTCCCTTTCCCCAGACATGACGCTTCTTCATTAAAATTCATTAAACAAAAAGCTGTGTTTATGAATGTGGAAAAAGCCTTTAGCTGTCTATACGTTACCTTGGAGTTCTTTGTGAACTCACAGACTACTTTAAAGACCTTGCTAAAGGAGTGGTCCTAGTTAGTCAGCCACTCTTAGAGAGGGTAATAATGGTTTTGAATTTCCTCCATTTTCACACGATCTGTTGGACTATGGTTTGGTAGAGCCCAAATTCTTTGGAAATGGCTTTGTAACCTTTCCAGCCTGCTAAGCATCAACGACTCTTCGCCCAAGGTCCTCAAAAATGTCCTTTGTTCATGCCATGATACACTTTTACAAACATGTGTTGTTAAGATCGGACTTTTATAGATCCATATTCTTTAAATAACAACCACGGGGCCAATCCACACCTGACTCTCATCCCATTGAACTTGAAAGCACCTGATTTCACCTTTCAATGATCTGCTAATCCTCAAGGTTCACATCACTTTTTACCCCCACAGATAGGTAATATTAGGATCGTTTTCCAACTAATAAATATGACTGTACTCGTATAATAATTTATGTCCTTTTGTTTAATTTGGTTCTCTTTATCAAATCTTTTTTGGACATTTTTTGGAGTTTTAAGGTCAGATTTATGCAGAGGTCCAGAAATTCGAAAAGCTTCACAAATTTTCATGCACACACTGTATGTGAAGTCATTTCGTAGGGACTGAGCAGACAAAGGGTTTGCATATTTTTTGGAGTAAACGATCTTTTTAAAGTGTGCTGATTGTGGTGTTAGAGTAAAATTCATGGTGTAAAATTTTTTTTTTTTTCTTGAGTGTACCACATGTGGTTATTGCCTTACTACTGCAGGTATGTACGAGTTTTCTTTACGTTCTGTATGGTTTGAAAACTGATAACTTTCATTTTAAGATTGTAACCACCAGGTATATACTTTTCTGCATATGCACGTGAGCCGTTGTACTGGTATGGGTAATATACCGAAGACAACTGGCATGTATGAATTGCTTACATTGAGAGGGGTATATATGGAAGCTGTTTACCGTTAAGTTAAAGTTTTCAGAATTGCTAAAACAATATTCTATGTTTTAGAAATTCTGAAAAACTGTAACTTACTGTTAAAAAGCTTCCATATTTTTTTTTTATACCCCTCTAAATGTAAGCAAAATCATACATGGTCAGTTGTCTTCGGTAATATTACCAATACCAGTACAACGGCTCACTTGGCATATGCAGAAAGTATATACCTGCGTGGTTACATCTTAAATGAAAGTTATCCGTTTCAAAACCCATACAGAACGTAAAGAAAAACTCGCTACACCTGCCAGTAGTAAGCAAATAACCCATGTGGTACACTCAAGAAATTACACCATGCATTTTACTCTAAACCACAATCAGCACACTTTAAAAAGTCAGTTTACTCAAAAATATGCAAACCCTTTGTCTGCTCAGTCCCTACGAAATGACTTCACATACAGTGGTGCATGAAAATTTGTGAAGCTTTTCGAATTGTCTGGACCTCTGCATAAATCTGACCTAAAACTCCAAAAAGTCCAAAAAGTTGATAAAGAGAACCAAATTAAACAAAAGGGACATAAATATTATACGTAGTCATTTATTTATTAGGGAAAACGATCCAATATTACATATCTGTGGGGGGCAAAAGTATGTGAACCTTGAGGATTAGCAGATCATTGAAGGTGGAAAATCAGGTTGCTTTCAGTCAAATGGGATGAGAGTCCAGGTGTGATTGGCCCCTGTTTTATTTAAAGAATATGGATCTATAAAAGTCCGATCTTAACAACACATGTTTGTAAAAGTGTATCATGGCATGAACAAAGGACATTTTTGAGGACCTTGGGCGAAGAGTCGTTGATGCTTAGCAGGCTGGAAAGGTTACAAAGCCATTTCCAAAGAATTTGGGCTCTACCAAACCATAGTCCAACAGATCGTGTGAAAATGGAGGAAATTCAAAACCATTATTACCCTCTCTAAGAGTGGCTGACTAACTAGGACCACTCCTTTAGCAAGGTCTTTAAAGTAGTCTGTGAGTTCACAAAGAACTCCAAGGTAACGTATAGACAGCTAAAGGCTTTTTCCACATTCATAAACACAGCTTTTTGTTTAATGAGTTTAATGAGAAGCGTCATGTCTGGGGAAAGGGAAACAACCTTCTCATAACTATGAGACACTATGGTGGTGGTATCATGGTTTGGGCCTGTTTTGCTGTATCTGTGCCAGGACGGCAATGCAATAGCTGATGGCTGGAACAATGAACTCTGTATTATACCCAGCAAAAAATTCTTAAGGAGAATATCTGTCCATGAACTGAATGATCATAAGAAAATGGTCATGCGAAAGACAACGACTCTAAGGCACACAAGTCGTGCGTAGGGATGCACCGACTTCAATATCAGCTCCCACATAAATGAAATTAGCTGGCCAACTCTCCACTTTAAATTCGTTTTTGGCGATGTGCGCTATGCCTTCAACAGCATGTTTGCGCGACGCCTGTAGATGAGCTGCTGCAACTGCACAATAAGGCTCGAACCACGTGGTTCGCCTATAATCACAGGCCCCGAGCACGACGAGGTGAGCTAACAGTTCTCCAACACAGCGGACTTAAAGTCCAGAGGAAAATCTTAGAACCAGGAACAAACAAAAGCTGGCAGGAGGAAAAACTGGTGCAACTAACAATTTCCTCAAACGAAACGAAACCTCACAGTGAAACCTTTCTGATGCCTTTTTTTCTCGGCAGTTCAGTGGCGCGAGTGGATAAGAGCGTCAGTTAAATGACATAAATGTGAATGGTATTTGAGTGAGATCGTGTATCAACAGATATGCAACATTAATGTATCGGTGCTGGTACCGGAACTGGAAGAGCTGGATCGAAAATATAGGAAATTCTGTAGGGTTCACAAACTTTCAAGCACCAATATACTTCAAGGAATTTAAAGCATGGCTGTATAACTAAACAGTGTAAGCAATTCATTTCATATATAAGCATTAATATGTTTCAAAGCAGATATATTCTACTACAACATGAACCTATAAACTTTGAGTACTTGAGTAACATTAATTAATTTCTCCACAGCAATCTTACTGCTGGACAAATTAAAATCCAGAAGGTTAAACAAAATGTATATACTGCAGGGTTGACAAATCAGGAAACCTAAGACCAGGCACACTGGGGCCATTAGATGGAAGAGAGTGGGTCTGGTAGTCTCTTGGTTTAACTGGCAGCAGATATTTGCCCAAAATAAGAACGCAAGTGACCTGTGGATCCCCAAGTCAAAAATGAGGGGGCTTGTCCTTTTCTGGGCTTGTTCTGTTTCATCTTGTTCCAGCAGTCTTCTAGGCAAAGTGGTGCCAGTGTTGGAGAAAGTGTTTATGAATAACCATGTTTAGATTAACTACAGTCTGCAACTGTAGAACTACACAGTGCTCCTATGTGGTAAGTGTAGCTGATAAAATAGAAAATGAGTGTAGGATTAGAAAGGGGCACTAAATTATTATCACCATACTAAGATTATGACTGTGAAATCCTCTATTAGATTACAGTATGGAATTTCAGTCCTCTTTTTTGGCTTCATGTTCTTTTGACCCACAAACCATGTTTACAAATCTATCTACACCTCTGCCGGGTCTTGTTCGCTCTGACTCCACCTTTGCATAGCCCTCGTCAAAACCTTTTAGCTTGGCCTCTTTGACCTTCTCGTCCAGTTTGGCGCAGAACTCCTCCTCCGCTTGTTTTCTCGCAGTTTGTTCAGTCTGTCTCTTTAAATTCTCCAGCTCTCTGCTGTGCGTCTCTTTAATGAAGTCAAGGTTTCTTTGTTCAGCCTCACTGCGAATCTTCTCTTTCTCCTGCCGCTCTTCTCTGAAGGCCTCCTGCTGCACCCGCAGTTGCTCCTCCATTTCCTTCCTGTGCTGTTCATCTTTTTCTTTTCTTTCTTTCGCCTCCCTTTCTCTTTGTGCCTTCAGTTGTTCTTTCATCTGCCTCATCTTTTTGTTGGTCTCATTCTTTATTCTTCTCCTCTCTTGCTCTTCCTTCTCCATTCGTTCCTTTTCTTTTAAATTCCTCTCCTCCTCTTCTTTTTGCTTTTGCCATTCATGCTGTTTTTCCTTCTCCACCTGCTGCAGACGCCATTCTTTCGCCATAGCTGCAGTCTTCCTCTCCCACATTTTCTGCTGCTCCTCGTTCCTCTTCGCCTCCTCCTGCATCCTCCGCTCCCACTCGCGTTTCTGATTTGATTGTAGCTCTTGTAGCTCCTTCTTTTTACTCTTCTCAGCATGCTTGATTTTCTCTTCTAAATCCCTCCGTCGTTTCTCCTCCTCTGCTGCCTTTCGTTCGAACTCCTGCTGTAGTTTTACCAGCGTTTCTTTTTCATTCCTTTCCATTTCTTGTTTGTCTCTTTCGAACTTCTCCCTCTCCTCCTTCTGCTTTTTGTTCCATTCTTCTTCTTTCCTTTTTCTTTCCTTGTCCTCCTGATCTCTCCGTCTCTGATCTTCCTCCCTTTGTCTCTCCCATTCTTTTTTGTTCTCCTCTCTTTCTCTGTTTATCTCAGCCTTCCAGTCTTTCATCCTTCTTTCATCTTCTTCTCTTCTTTTCCTGTATTCCTCTCTTCCTAGTTGCTCCCTTTTCTCGATTTCTTGTTTGAGTTGCTCTTCTCGGCTTTTAAATTCAGCCTCCTTTCTTTTCCCCTCTGCGTCTTGCTTCTGTCTCTCTTCTTTAATCCTCCTCTTCATTGCCTCGATTTCATTTTCATATTTGGTCTTCAGTTCTTCTTTCTCTTTCTCTATCTCCTCCTCTTTCTCCTTCAGTATTCTCTTCTGCTCTTCTTGTATGTTCTTCTCTACCTGTTCAAACATCTCATTAGTGTAGCAGCTATCTTGGTTCACTGCCACCATGGAGTCGATTTTATCCAGTAGAGCAGTGACCTGGGCGTAGCTGCTCTTGTTGTTGTTGTTAAGAGCATGATATCTGTTACCACATTCATACAACAGCTTCTTTAAATCTGGTGCAGCCTTCTCTACATACTGTTCAATAGTTTTTTCCCTTCAGTTTCATCTCCTCTGGTGAAAACAACAACAGTGTAACATTTTGACATTTCCTCAACCAAAAGCTTCCTTGATCAACTGTACCGTGTCTTTCTCCTCCTGGGTGAAGCGCTGCCCCACTTTCAGCATCAGCAGAAACACATGTGGACCTGGCGCAGCCATGGAGATGCACTTAGTGATTTCTTTAGTGGTTTCGACATTAGAAACACTTGTATCAAACAGCCCCGGAGTGTCGATCACAGTTATCAGCCTCCTACTGATTTCAGACGTCTCTTTCTGACAGAAAACGGTAACCGATGAATCTGACAGGTCTTCCTCAAACACGTTCTTTCCTAAGATGGTGTTTCCTGTTGCACTCTTCCCAACTCCAGTCTTTCCCAGCAGGACAATTCGCAGAGACTCAGGGCTTTTCAATGAACCTGCACACACAGAGAGACCACTACTCTTTAAAAAATAGGTCTATGTGGCAACAAGCTCAGTTTCCCAAAAATAACATCTAGGTAAATTTAACTAAGTTGAATATTTTTACAAATATGGTGATATGGTAAAATTAGAAGTAATTTTTAAAAGATTTCTTGTTGCATCTAATATTAATCAAAATGTTTCAAAGATGATAAGTTTTGTCCTATGAACAATTTTCTCTTAAATATCACGATATCCTCTCAATACAAGAGCAAAACAAAAGTTTAAATATGAATATTACTATGTGTAAGCTAATGTTAGAGAATTTTTGTTCTGTACAGAGATACATATAAGGTAGCACAATACATCAGAACACACACCTTACATTTGTGTAGCAGCATTGGCTCGCATGTATCAAGGTTATATTAAGTGTTCCAGTACCCAAGAAGGGGTAACCCAGTGAGCTCAATGACTTCAGGCCTGTCGTTCTAACATCACATGTCATGAATACACTGAAACACCTGCTTCTACACCTTCTCAGACCCGAAGTTCAACACAAAATTAACCCCCTACTGTTCACCTACGAGGACGGAGAACGGTAGGAAGTAGAGATAAAATGGCCATGTATACGTATACCTTCTCATTTCATCAGGTGCCCCACTCTCATCTGGACCAAAGGGGGCGTCGGCGTTGTGAGTTGAGGTCAATGTTCTTTGATTTTTCCAGTACCTTTACCACCATTCAGCCCCTCCAAATGAGAGACAAGCTGGCAAAGATGAATGTCGATCTGGGGAACCATAGGAACAACCTGCTACTAAACACTACCAAGACCAAAGAGATAGTGGTGGACTTCCACAGGGCCAGGCCACTTATACAACCAGTCTCTAAATGAAGTAGAGAGGATTAAGACCTACAGGTATCTGGGACTGCACCTGGATGAGAGGTTGGACTGATCAGCCAACACAGACATCCTGTACAGAAAGGGGCAGAGCCGACTCTACTTCCTGAGGAGGCTGGGGTCCTTTAACATCTGTAAGGAGCTCCTGCAGATGTTCTATCAGACTGTGGTGGCCAGCTGTCTCTTCTATGCTGTGGTGTGCAGGGGAGGAAGCGTTAAGAAGAGAGACGAGATGCGTCTGGACAAGCTGGTCAGCCGAGCAGGGTCAGGTGTTAGTGTGGAGCTGGACTCGGTGGTGAAGGTGGCGGAGAGGAGGACACTGCACAAACTGCTGTCTATTATGGATGATGATGGCCACCCACTGCACACCATCATAATGGACAGAAGGAGCAAGTTCAGTGGCAGGCTGCTGTCACAGAGCTGCTCCACGGACAGACTCAGGAGATCCTTTGTCCCGAGAGCCATCAGGCTCTTCAACTCCTCCCAGTGGGGCCGGAAGAGGAAGACGACAGATGAGGACGAAATCTCATGTTAAACCAGAGGTTTATTTATTTGCACTACTACACCTTACATCTGCACTATTGTCACTTTACTGTATATCCTGTTCATCTGCACTCCGGGACACTCTAGACACTTAAACACCAGTTTATGCACACGTTTATTATGTTTACTCAGTATTGTCATTATCTGCATTATTTGCTATATTTCCTTCTGTGTCTATCTATCTATCCATCTACCTATCTAATGTATCATAACATGAATAATGAAAGTGTGTCGTGGATGCAACTTTATGAAAACACCACAGCGTTTGGGCTCAGAGGTTTTTGCTTGAAAGAATATTTAATGAACCATAAAGGTCTGTTCTTTAATTCATATGTGACTAAATATAGACATATAAAGCTGAATGCAAAATATTTGGAAACCCCTGGACCAATAACATACTTTGTTGATTTCTGAAATGAAAAAGAGTGAACACAACCAGTGCAGGAAGCTATTATCAAACACTTTATAGCTAAAGTTAATGGAGTTAGGTTATATTTGATTGGCTTAAAAGGAGAACAATCAAATAGTACTGTAGCCTTGGAATTTACCAACCCCTTCATGACAAGTATCTTTAGCACCTAGTATAGAACTCTTTTGCTGTTATGACCTGCTGCAAATATGATGCATAGCCAGACACCAGCTCTAGCAGCATTCCTAAGGAATTTTATTTCTATTTTAAGGGGATTGGTCTCCAGTTCACTAATACTCTTGAGTTTGTGTGTTGTAAGCGTCTTCTCCAAATCCCACCAAAGATCTTCACTGGGGCTCAAATGATTGTGATGCTGAAACGATTGTGACAGCAACTTCAGGATTTTCCAAACTAACCTGCCTTAGTGGACTTCATGTATGTTCGGGATTATTGTCCTGTTGGAAGCTCCAATGATGCCCAGACTTGAGCAAACTGAAACCTCAGTGCCTTAGACCACCATATCTTGCTGCAGGGCTTTTGACCACCTGTCCCTGGAAGTCAATAATGGCTTCCTCTTTTTGCCATGTCCAGGTAGTGTTGTCAGTGTTCCTTTAACTTTGAACTTGTGAACTATGCTTCCAACTGTATGTCTAGAAACATTTAGTGTTTTTGCTTTTTGTTTGTATCATTTTCCTTGTTTGTGCAATGCAATGGACTTTTCTCATAACATTCTGGATAACTCTCCTTACTTAAAGCCATATTTACAACATGCAATCAAATTTCACAGTCAACAAAGCCAGTAAAGCTGCCCCCCTTGTGGTCAGAAATGGTATTAAAATGATAAACCAGGAATAAAAAATAAACCAGCACAAACGAATAGCAGCATTTTAATCCCATTTCTGACCACTTGGGGGCCAGCTTCACGTAGGTACATTTAAAGTGTTTTATCTCAAGCACACCTGATGCAACTCAACTAGGGAAGCCCTTGATTAGTTTCATCAGGTGTGTTCAAGTTTCAAGTTTCAGGTTTATTCTTCATTTGCATAACATGTCAGGACATTTATGTACTGAAATGCTTGTGGTGAGGCTCATGTTAATACTCTACAGTAGGACAGCATATATACATACAAACTAGACATTAAAATAAAGAGATATAAAAGAGATACATTAAATAAATACAAAATACACAAAATATATATAAACTACAGAATATCGTTGCTGTCCAATGAAAAACATGTATCTCCACTTTTGTCCATTTTTAGTTTTATGCATCATTTGAACACATCAGCTGCTGTTTACACTGAGTGAGACTCTCATGATGAATGGACCAACTGAAGTGGCCCAAAACTGTTCGGAAAGACGTCTGGTTCCATTGACTTGCATGAAAGTTAAGTGAGGTTTTTGGCCTCTCCTGTAAAGTTGCCGTTTTGGAGATATTTGTTTTTCTTTGGACAGCGATGATATACAAAGGCAGGAGGGTCTATAACACCTGGTCTGCAAATGTGTGCTTTTATGAGAGATTCTGTACCTGGTGTTGAATTATTCTGAATACGCAGTAGTCTTTAAAAGTGGTATTTTGTGTTGAACTTAGAGAAACCACTTTTTATATTAGTTTTGTTGAGCTATTTAAAGTATTCTTGTTTGATTGGTTTGTTGCAGTTTAAAGTTACAAAATTTTGCTAATAAACTTTATTAGGAGTTAAATAATTTTGAGTGCAACTTTCTCAGGTGCCTAGAATCTTTGCACAGTAATATTTGTATGTGCACATATATGGGTAATTCTACAGAACTGGTTTCAAAGTGGAAAACACATTTCAGAGTTTGAATTTTACATTAAATCCCATTGAACCTATACCTTGATGGTGTTTATTTTACTAAAATTAAAGACTGAACTAAGAAATACCAGCTAGTACAGGACAAGCATCGTTGCAAAAGTGTTTAGATATTATAGCTAAGAGTAAATGTAGATGTTTCAAACAAGCATATATTGCTCTAATATAAGGTCTTATCATATTTTGAAGCATCATTCATATTTTGAGTGATGGTTTGGCCCTCAAATATCCAGGCAGTTGATAAATAATTTTACATTACAATAATGATTTATTAAGTATTTCTTCACAGAATTCTTAGAATAGTGAAACACCTAAAATACATAAAGCCTTGTACTGTGATCATTTCTGTAGAAAAGCCAAACATCTTACCTTGTATCTCATGCTTGCTTCTCAGGTCTGTAATAATTTGATGCAGATTTTCAATTTCTCTTTTGTAATGCAGGTGTGATTCCACTTGGGCATCAAGGTACATGTCCATGGTGTACTGGCGACCTTTGTTCTCTGCTAGAAGCTTCTCACAACACGTAATCAGCGGTTTCACTTCTGTCTCAGCAGTGATGAATATGTGTTGTTTTCCCCAAGCCATTATATCAGTCTTAACAGCCTCGTCTAACGGTTTGCTCTGAGATCCCTGAACGATGACAGCAATCACGTGGTTGCTGAGCCTGGATCCAAAGATTCTCTGGATCATCTTCATTTCTCCTTTATCTTCATCAGTGAGCCGGTCCTCAGGGACGATAAAGAGGAAAGCATGGACTCCAGGATCACACAGAGAGACACAGCGGCGAGTCTCACGCATTACTTCTTCCTCTGAGAGCTGAGTGTTGCAGAGCGTTGGCATCTCCAGTAGGGTAATCATGTATCCAGATGATTCTCCTTCCCTCTTCACGCATACTCGTCTCTGGCCCTGGTGAGATTTAGGATGTTTCTCCAGTAACAGATTTGATACCAGTGCCTTTGTTTCCTCTTCTGTTCCAAAGAGCACCACATTCAACCTTTGTTTTGATGCTAAAAGAGCAAATATAATGACTTATTTTTAAATCCACACAGAATTTACACAAGGTTTTACTCAATAGGGAGTACATTGCTGCTGTAACAGTAAATTCAAAATATTTGCATATTAGTGAATTACAATCATTTATATTAGACCCCACATTAACATCACACGTTTGCTACTAACGTTTGCCACAGTATCTTTTAATGCTATTATGCTGTATAGGATCAAATACCTCTACAGTACAGAACAGTATCTGTGGTAGTGATAAGATGACGCATGTCGACAGCACCACTGGGTGTTCCAGAGAGTCCCTTTCAACTGCCACCAGTGTCAAAAGCACTGCCAGAGGCTCCAGGATATGAAGCTTGCTCTTTCTCTGATTGCACACTGCTGCAGTGAACTAGAGAAGGTGCATAAGCACATAACAAACTAAAAAATAAAAACTGGTCTCCTAGCCATATGCCCACGTTCAAAGAACATGCTCTCTGAAGCAAAGGCTAAGTTGGCCTGTTTTGTTTAAGTTGATCTCACCTCAAAATGTGTAAATAAAGCTTGTGCTGGTGCCTTTATGTCACTGGTTTCTCTTTGGGTTTTTTTCCAGTCTGTGCGCATCAGTACATTTCTGGCTGTACCACAGTACCTCTATGTAATAGCCATTTTTTAGCCATTTTGTTTTGTTTTTTGTATTTATTGTTTTGTTCTATTTATGTTTGGTTCTATATGTTTATTGTGTGCATCTACTATTCTGCATTTGTTTAATACTGTTCTGTATCTACATGTTTTATTGTAAAATGACAATAAAAGGTACTGGATATTACTTAAGTTGAAATACCCAAAATCCTTACAAACGCTTTTTGGGAAACACTGGCTTAAAACAGTTGGATGGTTCCTGATGCATTTTTGGCAAAAAGCCATACTTGCTCCTAATGAACTAGACCTTTCCTTCCCTGTTTCTTTTATATGCAAGCATGATTACAGCTCTTTTAAAGAAACATTTAACAGTATTTTTTTTTAAACAGTTTTTTTACATTTAACTTTTTTTTTAAAAAACATGTTGCAGACATCAGGTTTACAATTAGCATAGTGTAGTTTGTGTAAGAATGTGTGAATGTTTATTTTTTATCATTATTATTATAATAACATTATACTCTTTTTTCTTCTTCTTCTTCTTATTGTTATCATTGTCACACTGCGATCAATGGTGTAGCATACTTACTATAACATCAACAAAACAAGTAGTCACAAACAACAAATGTCATGTGTAGTATAGATAGTATGTGTTAATTGAACTTGCCATTAACATTCCTGGTCTCAGTCTTGACCTGACTGCTACAAAGTCTTAGTTGTGAATCAAGTGGTCTTGCCTTGGATGCTATAAAACATTGGTTTTGGCTTAAACTCACTGCTTTTGATATATCTATTGTATTTTAGTTTGTGTCTATATTTCATGACATGCAAATGGAAACCCCATGTTGACCATGTCTTCAATAATACAGGTTTTTGTTATCTGTGGGTCGGAGGTCAATGGAAATCACAAAGGACACTAAAGCTCTGTTCAGATTGCAGGGAATTCATATTTGTTTCTCAAATCAGATCTTGAGACTGTCTGACTGGTATTAGTAAGTGATTAGATCGGATATGTCTGGACATCAACTTGTCAGCACTGAGTTGCTGGAATAATGTTGTCATCAGTAACAGTTGTTTTGCTGTTCAAACTATCAAAGATCAATCTGTATACAATCTGGATTTGTCTGATTTGGGCTGGCAGTCTGGGCCAAAGTCAGTTGTCTCTTTAAATATTGAGATGTAATCTTAAATATATTGAGATGAACATTTTATCATACCACTGTTACTTACCATTTAAATTCTTTATCATTTTACTCCTTGGTGTTTTAACCATCGATAACATATTTTTCCTTCCTGTGTTTTTTTTTGGCTTTGTATGTTCCTGAGCTTCTGCTTGTTCATGCGCTTCCAGTTCTTCTGCTTTATCATCCTGCTCCTCTGTTATTTGTTGTGTTTGTTCTGTTGCAAGAGGAGCCTCTTCATTCACTTCACAGGTCAGGCTTCCTCCATTCTCGTGAACCATCTTTTCCATCATTTCCATAAAATCAGCATGGCTAAATCGGTTTAACTCCAAACATCTGTTGCTGCATTCTGTAATGACCCTCTGTACGATGCTCTCCTCACCTGGATCAACGCTGGAGCCGGTCTCTATGTCTTGTGTTGTTACCACCATGGTGTACTTACAGGCCTCTTCAGACAGAGATCTGAGAACAGTATGGGCTCTGTTTCGGTCTGTCTCAGTGAAGTCGTCTGGCTGTAGGATCAGAACTATCACATGAGGTCCAGGAGCGCACAGAGATACACACTCTTTTACTTGCAAAGTAAGATCTTCCTGAGAGAGGTTAGAATCAAACAGTCGAGGTGTGTTGATGAGTATGATGTATCTTCCCTCCACTGTTCCGATGGCTCTCTCACTATGCCACATTACTGAAGAAGGAAGAGACTCAGTCTCAAACGCATCTCGTCCCAGGATTCTGTTTCCCACACTGCTATTGCATGGCCCGTTCTTCCCCATCAGAATTATTTTTAATTCAGACACTGAAAAAAGAAGAGAAATAAATCAGGCTTAAGCTTACAACAGTATATTATATTTATGTAGTTATCACACTGAATCAAGTCATACCACCCCATTCTGTACTACTGTTTACATATCCTGCACTGCTAAATTATTTATATCACTGCATCCTTGCACTGTCTGTATGGCTGACATCAGTCATCTTCTTATCTATCTATCTATCTATCTATCTATCTATCTATCTATCTATCTATCTATCTATCTATCTATCTATCTATCTATCTATCTATCTATCTATCTATCAAACCATGTTTAGTGTCACTTCACATTTACACGGGTGCCAAGGTGAATTAAAAAGTATGTAATCTCTTGCAGTTCTTAAAAACAAACATATATACATTATGAAATATATTCCCACACCCACAAACAACACTCTAAATAATAGCTCTGTTTATCCAAATATACAGTTTTATATAACAGTTGAAACCAGAAATGTACATACACTATATAAAAAGACACATAACCTTTTTTCTCACTGATCTTAAATCAAACTAAACCTTTTTGATTTTAAGTCAGTTAGGGGTACCAAAACACTTTATATTTGCTAAATATCAGAATGACCAAAGATTTTATTTTATTTTATTTTATTGTTTTTCTAAATAGGTAGATACATTTACGTACACTTCCTTAGTATTTGGTAGCATTGCCTTTAAACTGTATGTCTTTAAACTGTATGGGTCTAACATATTCCACAAGCTTCTCACAATATTTTGCAGGAATTCTGTCCCATTTCTCCTGACAGATGTAACTAGTGTAACTGAGTCAGGTTTCTAGGCTGCCTTGCCAGCACACGCCTTTTAAGCTCTGCCCACAAATTTTCTATGTGATTGAGATCAGGGCTTTGTGATGGCCACTCCAAAACATAGACTTTGTTGTCCTTAAGCCACTTTGTAACTAATTTGGCAGTATGCTTAGGGTCATTGTCCATTTGGAAAACCCATTTGAACCCAAGCTTTAACTTCCTGGCTGATGTCTTAAGATGTCCAAAGATGTTCTTTCCTCATGATGCCATCTATTTTGTAAAGTGCACCAGTCCCTCCTGCAGCAAGTCACCCCCACAACATGACGTCGTCACGCCTGTCCTTTCCAGTGGGATAGTGTTCTCATGCTTGCAAGCTTCCCTTTTTCCTTCAAATGTAACAATGGTCATTACTGGTGTGCCTCCAATTAACTAAAATGTTGTCAGTTAAGCTATCAAAAGCTTCCAAAGCCTTAGCATCATCATTTGGGCATAGTAATCTAAGTGTACTAAGTGTTTGTAAACTTGTGACCTTGTAGAAAAAAAAAATTCTCTCTCATTATTTTTTCTTATGGTTTCTGATGGCACTGTTTGGTCTGATTTAAAATAGGTTATGTGTCTTTTTTTACAGTGCATGCAAACTTCTGGTTTCAACTGTATGATCATATCATTTATTTGATATAACATATTGACAGAAAATGAACAAGAATGCCAATGAAAGACGACGCAAAGTGCAGAGTGGTGTATGGGTGTGAGTGTGGTGTGGAATAGCCATGATGATGCTCCTGGCACCAGTGTGTTAGAAAGCTGATCTCCTCTGTGTAGGCCTCTACGTTGTAAGTGGAGAACAGCTCCACAATTTTAGTGTCGTCTGCAAATTGTATGATGGTATGTGTGGATGTGTCTGGCTGTACCAGCATGTTATACTGGAGACTGTGAGGCATTATGGCCAAAACAAATCAACAAATGGGAATATGTAACAATTAAAAAATGACCAATGGAACCACAGGGGCGAGTGGGGACTTAACCTCAAGACCTTAAGTAGTGGTGGGTCATGTCCCATCATTTGTATTTGAATTCACATTCAGGTGCTAGATGATAACAGCAAATATAACTGGGCTACCACTACAAGGAGAGGTTTTAAAATTATTAACTGAACACAAAGCAACATGGACTTTTTAATTTAAAAAAAAATTGTTACTTACTATTTGGCCGTTTTAATGGAGGGCTTTTACTCCGATACCTGCCACCTGCAATAGATGAAAACACAAGAAGACAGACAGCAGATACAATGAAACCATTTTGGAAATTTAAGATAATCATCTACAGTCCCAGAGTAACAGCATACATTACATGCATTGTATTTTGTGAATTAATAATCAAACAAGAAATTATGTGACATGGCATGAAATGAAGTCATAATGCCCTATTAGTGTGCAGCACAAGAGGATTTGTATGCTCTGGCATACACGCCCAGTATAACACAAATCAACTTCTATACTACTTTAACTACTAAAGAAAGAAGATATCGGATACAAACAGATGGTGTTTTGAACGGTTAGCTAAAAGGTTAACACAACACTGTAAAGGATTAAAAATAGTTGCCAGCAACTGTACACTTTTTAAGAGTGTATCTCTTTTCAAATTAAATTTATATATTACCATTTCACTTACTGCTATGGACATCACTAAGTCACTTTATACGACAGGAATATATACATATAGACATAAACATACATATTTACATTTATTTTAGCTTCACTCTCTCTCAGACTATACCTGTCTCCTAAATGTACATATTAGAATTTCTACAGATCCCTCCTGTCTCTGTATATTCATATTCAATATTCTGTATTTATTTAATATAACTTTTATATCTCTTTATTTTAATGTTTAGTATGTATATAGTTTTGTCCTCCTGTAGAGCACCAACCTGAGCCCCACCACAAGCATTTTAATGCATAAATGTCCTGACATGTTGTGCATATGACAAATAAACCTGAAACTTGAACCTGAAACTTACCCTTAGTAGGCCCCCTGAAGCCTTTCCTCTGGTGCCGTGTTAAGTCTGGATCTAGAAAGATGCAACAAAATGTAAACAATAAATCACATCATAAATGAATAAATGAATCTAGTCGGAATCTATTTGTCATTTACTATATGGCCGTTGTTCAAACAGCTCCATCAGAGTCTTTTGATGAATATTTCCTGCTAAATTTAAGAACCTGTTAATGAAAATAATTGGCTGTAGATGACTGGTCATATAAGTCAAACTAGTAAACTAAGTCTACTGTTTGTTATGGTAATCCTACAAAATGTAAAAGCAGTGTATTCAGAATACTGTAATAAATCTATTTTACCAATCTATACACTTCTATAGGACAAAGCAAAGAACTTAACTTCTGGTTGAATAATGCAGGCACTGATACACAAATATGCCATATTTATCCTGAGGATTATTTACCATGTTGGATAGAGTCTATCCCATTTCAGTATTAGTGTGGTAATTATTTCATAATATATTATAATAATAAGGAAGAAAAAAAACTTTTAATAAGAACAAAAACTTTTATATTTTTCCGCATACTACAAAAACAAGAACCCAACATGAACCAACTAAACTAAAACAACATTTTCCATCTGAGAGACAAAACAATTTAAACCACCCTGATCAGCGACTTTTCAGATAATTTAATGTCGACAAAGCATTTGAAAAAAGGCTGATTAGCTTTCTGGCTAATGTGGCGTTTAGCTTAATTGGCTGAACAGAACCAATACATTGCTCTGTCCACTGTGGAAAATGTTCTATTGCATACACTTGTATATTTGACATTACAGCCTCAAACATTTAAGTGTTATTGACAATATTTTATCTGCTATGTTTGACTTTATTGTAAACTGTGGTGTAAACTGAGCTACTAACTGGAAGTGTGAGTTATCCAGTGCGCTGAGGCCAAAATGAATCCAACATGACTTCATTTTATAATATTCTGTTCAGGTCTACTTCTGCATATTCTATATATAAAACGCTTAGGTTTAGTTCTTACCGTTAGACGCCATTTCACGAGTGCTGTGTCCAAACTGAAAGTAAAAGTGCCACCTGTTCACACCGATATTATATACCTGCAGTACAAGAAGTGGCAATTTCAGACCCGCAGTTCTAGGACCCTATATGTATATGACACTGCCCCCTAGTGAAGTAGATAACCAATAGACCCTTATATCTACCTGCAAAGATTGAAGGCTAACCCACAGATTATAGTTCTAAAAGTCTATTCCATCTAAATATTACTACTTTATGAGAATCAGGTTTATTGGCCAAGTTTGTTGACACATGATGTTCCCTGCCCGTTTCCTTGTTCTTGAACAGTACAAGTCCTGGAGGGTGGGAAGTGGAGCACCAATGATCTTTGCAGCTGTCTTTCTGGTCCTTTGTAATCTGTTCCTGTGATTTGATGCCTGCAGTGTAGAACTGGATCAGCAGCCCCTGTGGCAGACCCAGCTTCCTCAGCAGTCACAGAAAGTACATCCTCTGCTGGGACTTTTTGAGGATGGGGTTGATGTAGGTCTCCCACTTTAAGTTTTGGGAAATTATAGTACCCAGAAACTTGAAGGTGTCCACGGTTGACACAGGGCTTGAATATTGTAAGGGGGATTAGTGTTGAGGGGTGTCTCCTAAAGTCTATAGTCATCTCTACGGTCTTCGGGTGGAGTGACAGTGATCTGTTGAATATCTAGATGAAGACTGGAACCAGCTGGTCAGCACAGGCTTTCAGACAGGAGGGAGAAACGCCGGATATAGTTTTAAATGCCTATTCCAACAAAATATTACAAACTGGACACAACCAGAAAACCTACTTAGCCTGCTGAAAAGATAAAAAGTAAAATGTGTAATGGGCTACAAAAGAAATAATATATCATTTTAAATGGCATATTTAATTAAACAATTAAATTAAATTAAAATATACTAAATATAAGAATACAGAATACAGAACAACAACCTATTACACACAGGTCTGTAAATGAGTAACACCATTGTGGAATACATATACTGTTTATATAGCCTAGGTTTTGAAAGTGCTGAAGCAGGAACAATCACAAAAACATGGTTAGACCTACCTCTGGAAACAGAGCACTAAAGATATATAAGACTACTTGTGTCTCGTCTGCATTGTTATGTTTCTAGTATGTCTTGTGTGCTTGCGCTAGGTTACATTTGCACATCAGAGTTTGGAGAAATGCAATCTCGTTCAGCTATGCACTCCTGCTGTAAAGTCTGAATGACCATAAAGCTCACTTTGACTTTGACTTTGAACCTAATCTGTCAATAAAACCCAGACTTGATTTAGCTCAGCATGCGTCAACCTGACTTTGTCTGGCGTGAGGCAAGCGTTTCAGCATGGCCCATTTATCATGACATTTTCACACAATTTAAAAGACAGCTGCCATGTAGATGTCGAAAAACCTAACATAAAATAGATGGAAAACACAGTGCTACCTTTTTACTCCCAGTCTGTGTGGCAGCATGTTCAAAATAATCAACACAATGAAACACCCACACACTATAGCTGGCAAAACCATGCTAAATTCACTAATGATGTAGAAAAACTTTTAATATTAATTCTGTATTATTAGAGTGTGAACAAGATTAAAGTTTATTTATCTATTGCCATATTGATGCCTCCAATGCACTATTGACTAGGGCTGTTAAGTGTATTAGACCCATTGGCTACAGATTTAAGTACAAACCTATTTCTTGTTTGTACCCCTACCCCTTGTTTTCGAGTGTAACCCTCCCCCTTGAAACTGAGTTAGAAGCGGTAGTGGTTGAAATCTTCCCCCTATAAAATGGGAGAATGCTTCAAGAACTGGATACGTCATCGGTTGTCGTCAGCGACTTTTATGTAAACAGTTTTACACATCAATCTTAAAAAAAAAGGCACAAACAAAAACTACATGACTTCATTAACAGGCTGCTAGCGGTGCTCTGTAGGCAACACCGCCAGTCTGCAGTGAGAGCAGAGGAGTGTGAAGTTCAGCTCCTCACTGCTTCAATACAGGTGAAATGGGAAATTTCACTAGGTAGTGACCGAGACATCAGTGTATTACTAGTGATTTGTATGCATGTTATGAAGAAATTGACCATAAACGTTATTACGGTGGTTCATAAAATACAGTGGCTTTTTAACAGAGAACATACATTTATGGGTCTCTTTGGTCGCTTGTGCAGCCATCTTGCCGATGATTCACAGGGCATCCTGGGAAGTTTCTCATAACACTCCATTTAGACTGTTCCTCTGAAACATCAAAAGGGCCAGGTAGCCCTAACACTTCGCCTTACCCCTCCATCTCAACAACAATCGGGACAACCCTTCACACTAGATGTGAGCGCACCAAACGGAGGAGCAGGGTGAAGTGTTAGCAAGGGCTAAAATGGGATAGGGTCTAAGTCTATTGGCTACACATCAATGAAGGCAGACATCTTACTTTCACACCGGACTCAAACACAGCACACAAACATCTCTCTCTGTCTGAGAACAATTAAAACGTGGTGTGCCTGAGAGATTCACAGCCGTATCATGATCATCCAGCTAGATCTGATTACTATCAGCAGGTGCTGTGTTGGGATGCTGATGGGATGCTGATGCTGGGGGGCTGAGTAGAGTGGCAGAGAGGACGGTCTTATAAAGGAATCAGCAGGAGAGGAGACGGTTATGATCGTAGAATTAGACGGAATGGGAGATCCTCGAGTTTGGACGGCTTTAGTAATGGCTGCTCTGTCTGTCAACTTAAAATGAAATATTATGGCTGATTCCATCAACTAAAATCCTCTGTAGGTGTCCCGCATCCCCTCTGTGGCCCTTAAATAGAATAGTATTTGATTTTCTTTGGAAGAGGAGATTTCAGAAAATTAAAAATTATCAAATCATTATCAAAAATAAATTTCATTTTTTTCCTTTTTATTATTATTATTATTTTTTATATATTATTATTTATTATCTTTATATATAAATATATATATATATATATATATATATATATATATATATATATATATCTTTATAATTTTTTTTTCTTTTTTTCATTTTACTTATTGTATCTATTTGCACACTGTGACCCTGTAATCTTTACTCTTATTCTGTATTTTGCACCACCACACAGAGAGAGAAGGGGGGGTGGTGGTGGGAGGGGTTGGTATGGTCTGAATGTTTTTCTGCAGTCTGACAGTTGTTGATATGTTATTGTTTCAGACAATATGGGAAAAGTAATAAACAGTTGTTCACAGAAAAAAAGAAAAAAAAAGAAAAAAAAAGAAAAAAGAAAAAAGAAAAATAAAGTAAAGGATGGTGGACTAAATGTTTTGACATTTAAAAAAGAATATGAAAATAAGTTAATTTAAAAGATACTAAAAAATCCTTATATTATAGGAATATTATAGCAAATATATTTCATTAAGTTTCTGCTGCAGTGTCCTTATGCAACTGTGAAATTACCAGTCATTCCTAATAACCCTCTTCCAGTTCTGATGGGTATACTCACTCTTCTAAGAGATATCACTATAGAAATAACAGTATCAGCATTCGACAATGTTGATACAAATTCAATAATGGAATTAACATAGATGAAGAACCATTTAACAGCAGATTTACTGCAGATGTCTACATTCCAAGATGTACTGATTCAGTGTCCATCAAAGTTTGTTGTCAGTTGAAACAAGAACATATGTGACATTGGTGGTGAAAAAAGAACGTACTGAACACTTGTTTTTCAGCTGTAGCAATAGCTAGATTTTTTTGGATTGACCTAGTGAAGGATATTGGACAGAAAATGAACACACATGAAGAAATGATACATTGAACACATTGTTTTAGTAGATTGCAGTAAGGACACCTGCTACCTACATACTCTATTCATTTTTAAAATAAATATTTAATCTGTAAAATGAAACTAAGAGAACCTCGGCCCACAGCGTGTCTAAATATGACTTTTACTGTCTTTACTTTTAATGTGGAGAAATTCTAAGATTGGTTTAAAGAGATTTTGACTTGTGACTGTATACCTTACACAATGTGGTGTCTGTCAGCCTTTAATTTTATGGGTACATTTATTTATAGATATTTATACTTAACTTTCTCCTCTTTATTTAAATACTGAAATCCTGGCTGTGATGTACTGTTATGCTGATACACAGCCTTGTAATTGCTCATTCCTCTTGAGATACAACTAACTTTTACTAGCCAATGCCAGCAAAGAAGGGCGGGGCTTTACAGAATATGGGCGGGGAAATCTCTCTCTCTCTCTCTCTCTCTCTCTCTCTCTCTCTCTCTCTCTCTCTCTCTCTCTCTCTCTCTCTCTCTCTCTCTCTCTCTCTCTCTCTCCCCACCACCACTCAACCCCATCGCCTCAGTCTGCCTAACTCCAGTCAGGTTGTACGGGGCAGCGGAGCGGCCACCATGACCATCAACACGCTGAACCAAGGCGGACCTCAGAGAGAGCAGATGCCCTGCTTGACCAAGGTAGGAGCGGCGTTCAGCTGAGGGCTGTGCTATCCCACTCACAAAACTCACTTCTGTCAGCCACCGTTAGCGGCTGTGTTCAGGAACGACCACCACAGTAACTCACCTCAGCCTGCACTGCGCGTCCGTAAACAACTGTTTATCTCATAAACACGTAACTCACTGTCTCGGGCACGCGACTTAGTACCTCAAAGTAACCATCACGAGTTTTATCTGTACGTGTTGTCTGGAAATAAGGACTATCAGTTACCTGCTTTAAAGCCGTTATCAGGACGTAGTAACTATTTAATATAGAAAGTAAAAATACACACTCCTGGTAGGGGGTCTTTTCCACATGGTGGGGTTCAGATTCCATAGTGCAGCACAATCATATACAGTTACTGATAGCAGATTTGCTCTGTATGGGGTTTATAAACTAGGCTATACCTCTTTTTAAAAAGTCTACATAGAACCATGAACTCTCAAAGAACCATTTGCCGGGTAAAGGGTTCTTCAGGTTGTGGGAGAATGTGTTGAACATGGTTCTACACAGCTTCAGAAAAGGTCTACTGTTGTTATGATGTCATGCTCACACTGCAACAACAGCAGACTGCTCTTTGGTGGTATATAGGACTGAATCAATCATTTTCTTTATCAGTCTGAAGAACATTTTCACCATGCAAAGGGATCTGAGTGTTCATAGTTCTATACAGAACCACTGTCTTTACTAAAAACCCCTGGAGAACCCATTTTAATGTTAAAGAGACTTAAAGAGTCTTATTCTATTTTATGGTGTTTATAAGTGTTACATATCTTACATAGACCCGTTATCTCTACAGAGTAACCAGTGTAGAGAGTGAGTGGCATAAGAGCATGTGGAGCGTCAGGATGTCTGTTCATAACTGTTTTATGTATTGACTCTATGAGGCAGATTTCAAAGCCAATAACATTCCTGTTTTGGACGTCGGCTCCCTATCATCACCACTGCCGTCAGACGTAGTAGTAGCTAACACCAAATATAGCATATCGTCGCTGTCCAAAGAAAAACATGTATCTCTATTTCTGTTGATTTTTAGTTTTATGCCTCATTTGGTCACATCAGCTGCTGTTTACACTGTGTGGAAATTTCATGTAGAATGGACCAACAGAAACGGCCCGAAGCTGCTTGGAAAGACGTCCGGTTCCATTGACTTCCATTCAAATTAAGTGAGGTTTTTGGCCTCTCCTGTAAAGTTGCGGTTTTGGAGATACCTGTTTTTCTTTGGACAGTGACGATATGTATGTCATTATGTAGTACGAAATGTCACTGCAGATTATGCAGATGCAGAATATCTAATTATGTCCACCTAGTATTTGGTGTCACATTCCAGTTCATTTCTACAGTTTGTACACACTCAGGGGTCACTTTATTAGGTACGCCTTCTTTATAAGGACCCTCATTGTCCATCTTATCAAACTCAGTTGTACATATAGTAGCACCTTGCAGTTCTGCAGTTGTAGACTCTAGTGCCCCTGCTTCTCTGCGTACTCTGTGAGCCCCCTTTCACCTTGTTCTTCACTAGTCAGGATCCCTGCAGGACCACCACAGAGCAGGTACTATTTGACTAAGTGATTAACAGAGTGGCCGGTGAGTGTAGATGTCCCTGAAAGCTTTGCCCAGCATGCTGCTAAACGTCCTTCACACAGCACAGAGGACTGGCTTATGCTTCTTTACAGGCCTGCTGTCCACTTTACCAGTGCTTGGCCTCTGGATTCTGTTCTGGATATAAACATCACAGTATTTCTGTTATTCTGGTATTTTGAGTAATATTCTTAGAGGACAAAAAACAATATTAATGTTATTAAAGCTGCTTAAAGATGGAAGAACCTTTCAAACTACATCAAAACTAGGTGAGCAGTAAAATTTCTCTCTGCACGGCAAACCCAACAATCCGCTCTTCACTGTGTCAGGTTTTAGCCCAGGCGAGCATCACTAATTGGCTAATGAAACTATAAATCGTTAAATACTACGTCATATGTTATTGTGCTAGCACTAAGTGTATTTGTGATGTCTTTTGTTGGTGGTGTAGATGGAGCGAGTGATCGTGTCGATGCAGGACCCTGACGTGGGCATGAAGATGCGAAACCAGCGGCTGCTTATCACAGTCATACCCCATGCAATGACCGGTAGGGCTCTCCCTCTATCCTTCCGGCTTGCTCTCTTTCAAGTTAATCGTAATTGAAATTAGCTCCACTTACATTCACTTGATATTCCCACATGGTTCATAATGGATTGTTCCGTTCGGCTGCCTGGCTGCCAACATGTCATGACACGATCAGGCCGTTGTTAATTAGAGACAGGCGCCTTGTTGGTGGAATAAACAGTTCACTGTTGTTATCATTGTGGAATATTCCTGGGCTCCAGCGTTCTGCTGCCATTGCAGGGCTGTGTGCTGGATTTCATACGCCTGTTTTCGAAGGGACTGATACAC
This sequence comes from Prochilodus magdalenae, assembly GCA_024036415.1. NCBI lineage: Eukaryota > Metazoa > Chordata > Actinopteri > Characiformes > Prochilodontidae > Prochilodus > Prochilodus magdalenae. Next base: position 31,272 of record JAMWET010004897.1, on the reverse strand, counting down.
CTTTTCTGAACCATAGATTACATTACCTTCTTTAAATCCGTTAAGATGTATGTATATAATGTAGGATATATATACAGGGGTTGGACAATGAAACTGAAACACCTGTCATTTAGTGTGGGAGGTCTCATGGCTAAACTGGACCAGCCTGGTGGCCAATCTTCATTAACTGCACATTGCACCAGTAAGAGCAGAGTGTGAAGGTTCAGTTAGCAGGTAAGAGCACAGTTCTGCTCAACATACTGCAATGCACACAACATTATGGGTGACATACCAGAGTTCAAAAGAGGACAAACTGTTGGTGCACGTCTTGCTGGCGCATCTGTGACCAAGACAGCAAGTCTTTGTGATGTATCAAGAGCCACGGTATCCAGGGTAATGTCAGCATACCACCAAGAAGGACGAACCTCCACCAGCATCACGTAGTGACCTGGCCACTATCCTGCAAGAGGAATGGCTTAAACTCCCTCTGACCACTGTGCAGGACGCAGTATATGTCATTCCCAAGACCAACTGACGCTGTATTGGCCGCAAAAGGAGGCCCTACACCATACTAATAAATGATGGTGGTCTAAAACCAGGTGTTTCAGTTTCATTGTCCAACCCCTGTATATATATCCAATTAAAAACATGTATCTCCAATTTTGTCCATTTTGACTTTTACACATTATTCGAACACATCAACTCCCATTTACACTGTGTGAGTATTGCATGATGAATGGACCAACAGAAATGGCCCAAAAATGTTTAGAAAGACGTCTGGTTCCATTGACTTGCATTCAAATTAAATGAGGGTTTTGGCCTCTCCTGTAAAGTTGCCATTTTGGAGATACTCGTTTTTCTTTGGACAGAGACGATATATATATATGGCAGGTTTGCTATGTATCTCTGAAAGTCTTAAATGTTTGAAGGGAACAGCTATCTATCCTCCTGAAAGCATTCAGGCCCTGAACTCAGAGTACACAGTGTGTTTTTTTGGCCCCAAAGTTGATTTTTCTATGATTAATTATACAGTAGTCTGCAGTGTCACTCTCTCAGAGGAGGCAGGGTTTACATAAGGGAAAGTGTGAGGGAACACAGTCGGAATCTGACTCACTTCTTATTCAGCCGTGCTCTGCTGAATTTCATTTTGGTACATATGGAAGTAAATCACTCAGTGAATCGATATTGGAATTTCACCCAGCAGACCACTGTGTTAAATAATGAACCACTACTGATGTAGTTTCTGTAGAATAATTACCTGAGGATATCAAATAAATAGCTCCACCCAGAAGGAGGTGTGGGACTGCAGGGCTGCTGGGAAGGAAGATAAAGATTGATGATGAATTTGGGCTGATATGGGTGATATTTATTGAGCGACACATACAGAAGTAGTGCCTCTCGGTATGACGACGAGCCGTTTGGTACCACGACATGCCAGACGTCTCAGAGTTCCTAATGGTGTCCTGTGATAATCCATCCCATGACACCCCAGCATATACTATGAGCTGATAGACTGTCACTGAACGAATTCCAAACAGAGAAAATATTTTTACGTTGGTCATGCTCTAGTCCTAGTGGTTAGTGTAGCTCAGCGGGTAACACCACTACCCAGAGTGCCATCTCTACATGAGGGAGACTGGGGTTCAAATCCCAGTCTGGGTGACTATGCTGTGCTACACTAATAAGAGTCCTTGGGCAAGACTCCTAACACTACACTGGTCTACCTGCAATATGATTAACCTTGTAAGTCAGCTAAATGCTGTAGATGTCCTTCATGAGTCGCCCCTGGACGCTGGACAGTTTTGGTTGATTGACTATTCCCAGTCCGGCAGTGACCCTGAGGTGTTGAAAAACCCTGTGTGAGTGTCTGATCCACACACATTAACACAGCACCACCACATCAGTGTCACTGCAGAATGGCCCGGTGGCGGTTCTAACCGCTGAAGTCCAGAGTAAAGGTGGGATAGCAAACTGTATAGAGAAACTGACGATGAGTGACTGATTAAAAGATGAGAAGTTTATATTTTATAAGCAAAACTTTATGATATCCATCCAGTACACACACACACACACACGCATGGCTGCTCGCACACCGCCGCCGAGCTGAGTCTTTACACCACAGTTCCTCCCTGAAAATGAGCCGCATGATGCACAGCAGCTTCAGCAGAGAATCATCTCCTGAGCCGTAAAGAGCACACAGGGCGAACTTCCTGCTCTTTAATGGAACGCTAATCTTTACCTTCTGCTTGTGTAGCTTAGTATTGATTGGTGTGAACAATAAATCCACTTAGAAACGAACAGCAACCAGTCCCTCCAGTCCCAGAATGCTGCTGGACAAAGGTTTGAAAACACACAGGCCTGGTGTGTTCAGCCCGGCTTAGTATAGAATGCTGGGGGAAGATCTGATTTCTGTTCAGAATATATATTTACATGATCGCTTTTTTCTGAATAAGTGAAAATAAATAAAGGCATCCTGTACGGGGAACAAACTCAAATAGAAATATTATTCTACACGTCAGTGCAATTCTAATGCATGGTGGGTGAATATAGAATATAAGATAGCTGCATTAAAACTTCTTTAATTTCGTCCCATTTTATATTATATAATAAGTAAACAATAATATTGTGTTAAAATAATTATATATATATATATATTTTTTTTTTTGTAAATATATATATATATATGTTAATTTATATATTTATTATATATATATATATATATATATATATATATATATATATATATATATATATATATATATATATATATATATATATATATACACACACATACATAGAGAGAGAGAGAGAGAGAGAGCATTTTCCACTTCTGCAAGAAAGTAAAAAATGAAAGTCTTTGTTCAGTATACCGACCCAGCTGTGTGTGTTTGAATGGACACCCCCTTCTCGTTTGTTCAGGTCGGGATATAGTTGACTGGCTGATTCAGAAGTTTTCCATAACGGAAGAAGGTAGGAGTGGACACGTTTGTCTGTGTGTGTGTGCGTCTCTGTGTTTGTATGTAAATGCAGTGTGTGGATGTGCCCATGCTGGTTGCTATGATTCGTTTCCAGCGCGAGTCCCTGAAGAGATGACATGATTCTTATCGTGGGCTCCTCTGGGAGTCCTCTAACACACATGCACTCGTATTCATGCCTTGTCAGACATGGGATCACTTATGTGTCCTATATCCTATACAGGAGGTGCCAGGTTTAACTGAGACAGTCTCATCCCTGTCAGGACCGAACCTGGAGTCTCAATATCAATATTTATCTTATTTATTTATGGAAATATAATGAAAACCAGTGGAAATGATTCGGAATACCTGGAAAACGGACAAAAAAATCATGTTGACCTACAATAGCTACTGTTCCATAACACTTCCTTATACGATTTTGTCATATCAGCAGATAATGGGCTAAAAATGTTTGCTCCATTAGGAAAATATTTATTTTACAGTGTATAAATGCTTATCCGTTCATTTCAACATGTACATACAGTACTGGGGTCAGAGGTCAAGGTTACAAATGCAGTGCATTGGGATTATCCCAACACTGGAAAAGCAGGAGTTAGGATATATCCAGCTGTTAGCAGTTAAGGCAGCCCTCGCTTGTGCGCCGAATGTCATGGAGCAGTTTGACAGTGGAAATATATTTGCTGTGGTTTGGTGCACCCCTGTTGTGCTCGGTAAGCTTAGGTACACATCTAGGGCATCCCGCAGGTGTATGCGTTGTAAACAAGACTCCAGAGAGTTCCACAGTGACTCGGTGTGCTCCAGAACAGAGAGCATGTGCAGTTAGTAGTGGAGCTGAGTAGTTTGTTTTGAGGTGCAGCGGTTATTACTCATATGCATCATAACGTTTCACATGTGTGGGTGTGTTAGGAGTTAGGTTTATGTGATACTGACTGATTTAGTTTACTGAAAGCAGCTTGATCATATGGGCTGTTTTGGTTCTTCTGATTCTGCTTGTGTTCATTATTTTCTGTTAGCTGTGTTTTGTTTATGTGTCCGATTTTAGAGGCGTTACATATCGGAAACCTCCTGGTGAAATACGGCTACATATACCCGCTGAAGGAGCCTCGGAACCTGTGCTTGAAACAAGACGAGACACCCTATCGCTTTCAGGTGTGAACCGTCAGACAGACTCACACATTTTCTGTGATATGCGAATACAGAATATGGTATACAATAGGTCTGCACGACATTGCCATTTCATTTTTTTGCCAGATGAACGGGATTATTTAAAAGCAGGATTCGTGGTCAAATGTAACTGTGTCACGCCTCCGCGTCTTCCCGGCTTCCCCGCTCTTCGGGACTCCACTTCCCAGAGGGCCACGCTCGATGACGTCATGTCTATGCGCCCCCGTTCGGACTCCGTGATACGCTCTAGGTCGCCTGAGTTTTAGCCGCAGCTGTTAGCTATCACGTACTTCCTGTATTTACGCCACACACAAACACTCACTCTTTGCGAAGCTTTGCCAGGCTTTGTTTAGCAATCCTGAGCGGTCCTTTCTCGTGTTGTCGCATTCTGGTTTCCGACTCGCTTCGTTTCTCACTACTCTTTCGCCTAATCCCTTTTGCTCGTGCTCTGACTCCACGGTTTGAACCTCTGCTTTCTCTCTTTGGTCTTCCCCTTTGGTCTTCCCCTGTAAACTAGATTGCCCTCGCTGCTTGTACTGCCTGGTTCTGACCTCCGCCTGACTCCGATTTAGCTTCTCCCTTTGTTTCGCTGTTTACAGGTGCTCGCTGAGATTGCCTGTTTGTAAATAAACCGTTCCTGTTTTTTTAATTCTGCACACGTCGGTCTCGAAGTCTTTTGTCTAACAAACTGTAATGCTCTATAAATGGTTTCTGTGCACCGAACACAATAGCAGGGGTGCGATGAGACTGATCTCTGTGTATCTGACAGGCTTTAAATCAGAGTCACGGAACTGCGATGTGAGTATTTTGCAGTGCTAATGGTGAAACAATATATTGTGCAGGCTTGGAATACGTCAAGTGGGAAACCACGTGGACATACTTTTGACCAATGTACAGCGTATGTGCTGTCTCGTACAGTGGGGAAAATGAGTATTTGATACACTGGAGATTTTGAAACTTTCTCCTCCTACAAAGAATGGAGAGGTCTTGAATTAATAATTATATGAATAATTAATTTAAATAAGTAAATGATTTAAAAGTGAAGTGTACCTACGATAAAACCAACAGACCTCTCAATTTTTTGTAGTTATGAAAACCTGCAAAATCGGCAGTGTATCAAATACTTGTTTTCCCCACTGTATTTACTTAACATAGACAGCATGATGACTTGTTTTACTGGGCATGTGATAGATATCATCAAAACTTTATAAACACACCAATATTGTCCAGTATATATTCAGTTTTCTCTGGAAAGCTATTGGCCTTCAACAGATCAATGAGATATATCAGAGCCAAGCAGCTGAGAGGTTTAAATACCATAAAGAACACCAGAAGGAGCCAGTATCGACTGAAAGGCATGAGCTGGAGTGGATGAAAAAGCTGGAGCCTGTGTAGAGAGACAGCTGGAAGCATGTTACAGACGTCTGGTGCAGAAGATATGAAAACATAAACACTTCATCCACTTTAGCTGCAAAGAGAGCACTGAAACCTAAATATGCCAGACCACAGTGTAACTGACAATTGTGATACGTTTTGTAAAATCTCCTGATATTATGTTTTCGCTTTATTGCCCAACGCTAAGACTACGGTCTACAATTGACCCATAAGAGCCCACAGTGACGTATGTGTACCAGCCATTTAAAAGTCTGTAAGGTTCTTCATACAGCTTTATCCTTCACCTGAACACACGGCGTCCCTGAGTGACCTAAACCCAACATCCCGACAGAACCAGCTCATTTTAAAGTCTTGTTTTTGTACCTATAAGATTTCAATCCATTTAAGAGCTCTAATGTTTATTTACCCATATTCTATATTACACATACCCATAATCTATATTACATATACCCATATTCTATATTACATATACCCACATTCTATATCACATATACCCATATTCTATATCACATATACCCATATTCTATATCACATATACCCATGTTCTATATCACATATACCCATATTCTATATTACATATACCCATATTCTATATTACATATACCCGTATTCTATATTACACACACCCACATTCTATATCACATATACCCATATTCTGTATTACATATACCCACATTCTATATCACATATACCCATATTCTATATTACACACACCCACATTCTATATTACATATACCCATATTCTATATTACATATACC
>JAMWET010004897.1:0-20000 GCA_024036415.1 Prochilodus magdalenae | reverse complement strand
GACCAAATCCCGGCGCCAAAACCGTCATTCGTCTACCTCCATCTGACTGAAGGTCTAATCTGCTTTTAATTTTTAAAGCTTCATCCACCATATCGACCTGATTGGACTCACATCTCCTAATGCATCTGAGCCCTTGGTGAAGGGGGGATGAGTATATATGGGCATAAAGGCATTTAGATGTGCTCATATAGACATTCTGATGTAGCACTTCCATCATCTGTCAAGCCCAGTATAAAGTGTATACACTGTCTCACAGCAGCTTTAAAGGAATGTGTGCTCAGCCTATGGTGGGTGTTGGAGAGGATCTAGTCTAGGGAGGTGACGATAGTGGGTAAAGACACCCCAGTGATCTTCTCAGCTGTCCTTACAATCTGCTGTTTGGTCCTACAGTCCAAGATGGTGCAGCTCCTATACCAGTGAGACAGCTGGTCAGAACACTCTCTACTGTCCCCCTGTAGAAGGAGAGTGGGGAGGCTTTGTCCTTCACAGGAAGTGAAGTCACTGATGGGCTTTCTTTATTTAAATTTAATCCCTTGTTGATCCCACAGTGGGGAAATTTAGTCTCCGCATTTAACCCATCCGTGAAGTGAAACACCCACAAACACACTCACTAGTGAACACACTATGGGGGCAGTGTGCACCCTTACCCGGAGCAGTGGGCAGCCCTATCCACGGTGCCCGGGGAGCAGTTGGGGGTTAGGTGCCTTGCTCAAGGGCATCTCAGCCGTTACTGTCAGTTACTGTCAGTTCAGGGAATCGAACCGGCGACCCTCCGGTCACAAGGCTGGTTTCCTACCCTCCAGCCCACGACTGCCCAATGGGTAGTTCTTGGGTAGGCAGGTGGTGTTGAAGGCTCAGGTGTTGTGCACACCGAAGAACTTGAAGCTTCTGACTTCCTCTATAGTTAAAGAATTGATTGACAGTAGAGAGTGATCACCTAAAGTCCTTCTGAAGTCAACAGTCATCGGTTCCGGTTTATCAGCATCTCAAGAGAGCGGACACTGGAAAGGAGAGGTGATTGTAGGTGCAGGCGGCTACAGTTAGCTTTTAGTCTAGCTTGAATCCCACAGCGATTATCACTTTTACACTTACTGGCACATTGCAGTCCCAAGGTCCCGAGGCCTGCTCTGCGAAGGAGCCTGAAATCAAGCAGGGTCTGGCGATGATAGACATCTTGACCGGTAGCCGGATCATGCTGCCACCATCTCAGCATTCAGATATGTCTATATACAGGATTTACCAAGTTTGTATACATTATGGATGTTTAAGGCCCAAGACACTGAAGGTCGAAGTGTCTGTGTTGTGTATTAGGAGAGTAGATTTAAATGTCCAGGACCTCGAGAGACTGGTGTAATCCTTATATGAGGATTGGTGCTTGGTCTTTAAGGCAACAGCTAGTGGTGGAATCTATGAGTTGACCAGAGGCATCCACAAAAGCGTTTTTTGTATTTATTGCAGGCAATCTAAACTTACTACAGAGATAAGTATTTTTAAACAATGTTATTAAATATCTATAACTTTCAGACTACAGTGTAAGACAGGTGTGTTAAACACCAGTGTGATTTTTTTATATTCAGTAAGGCGTATCCTCCTTACAGTCTGCAGGAAAATCATCTCGGTACCAATGTTTCTATATTGTGCATCACTAATTTTCATTATTAGGTGTCGTGTAGGCGTCTATAGTGTACAGTGAATATAGTGTGTTTTGTTTTACAGCCAGGTGTGATGGACATTATGGAGCAGGGACCAGAACGGAGGAATGTTGCTAACACGCGGGTACAACTGGTCAGTGGTCAAAACATATATTATTATATATTATATATTACTATAGCAACACATTGCACATACTCATATTACCTCTGATATTAGCATAGGTACGGCTCGGTCCAGAAAGTAAGAATTTTAAACAATCTGGTGAAAAAAAAAATATATATTTTAAGATAATAACACGTAACAGGTACGCTACACTTTGGTAGCATTGTGCAAAATGGAAGGACACGATACATATACTCAATAAAATTGATCATTGTTGTTACCTAGTAACCACATGATCTTTAAAACCTAAAAAGTATATATATAATAACATGGTACTTTCATATTTTCATGATGCATGGTGTGATGCATTGATTACTTGAATGTCATGTGCCATCTACCTCATTGCTTACTGGTGTACTTGCAATATCCCTGTGGTATAGGGAGTGCCTCTCTCCCCGAGGGGCTCGGTGTTGGTGAACTCTTTAATGCTCTATATTTCTGTATAAATGTGACATTAAAAAATAATGTGCCAAAGTAGATAAAGAGAACCCATATAAACAAATCAGAGCTAAATACTTTACCTGGTCATTTATTTATTGGGGAGAATGATCCGATATTACTAATATTATGGGATGGCAACCAGGTGTCAGCTGCCACCATGGTGCATTTAAAGAACAGGGATCTATCAAAGTCATATCTTCAGAACACGTTTGTGTATAACAGCAGATTTCTAAGAACCTCAGAAAACAGTTTGTTGATGCTCACCTGGCTGCGCAGAGTTACAAACCCTTCTCTGAAGAGTGTGAACTCCACCGATCCACAGACACATGGAGAAAATAAAAGACCATTGTTATCATTCAAGGTCAGGGTGTATAATAGTCTATGAGGTCACAAAAGAACCCATGGTAGCTCCTAGGCAACTGGAGGCCTCTCTCACAGTGGCTACTGTTAATTGTAATGGACACTGAACATCAGTGGGGTAAAGCAGGATTGCATATAGAAAGTCATTGGTCTATAAAAAGAACATCTCTGGGTGTCTGCAGTTTGCTTAGGTTACGTGTACAAGCCAGAAGACTACTAAAAAACTCTTTTGTGGACAGATAAGACCTCAATAAAAATTCTCGGTTCACATTAGAACTGTTATGTCTGGAGAAATTTCATTTCAGCTTTGTAACATTATCCCATCTGTGAAACCTGGTGGTGGTAGTATCAGGCCTGTTTTGCTGCATCTAGGCCAGGACAGTTTCCCCTGATGCGGCAATGAGCTCAATAAATCCTGAATTATACCAGTGAGTCCTATAGGACAATGTCAGGACATCTGTCCGTGAACTGAATCTCACGAGAACATGGATCAATCACTCTAAACACATTTGGCCAAAGAATCGTTAAAGATCAATCAAGTTAATTTTTTTTGGAATAGCTGGTTTAAAGTCCTGATCTGGAGTCCAACATCCCCGAGTTGAAGCTGTTCTATACGGAGGACTGGACTAAAATTCCTCCAAGCTGATGTGCGAGACTGTTCAGCACTTACCTGAACTGTCTGCCACTCACAGATATGTAATGCGGTTGGTGTAGCTCAGTGGATAGCACTGCTACCCACATGGGAACCATCACCACCACATGTGGGAGATTGGGGTTTGAATCCCGATCTGGGTGACTATGCTGTGCTATACCAATAAGAGTCCTTGGGCAAGACTCCTAACACTACATTGGGCCACCTGTAATACGATCGCTCTGTCGCTCTGGATAAGAGCGTCGGCTAACCGTAAATGTAAATGTAATGCTAAATCATTTTCAATAAATAAATCATGATAGTATAATATTGTTGTCTTGTTTGTTCTAATTGGGCTCTACTCATCTGCGTTCAGGACTTGTGTTAAAATCTGTTGATATTTGCTACTGACTAAATCAATTCCACTATCTCAGAATGTTGCTTATAGGGCATGTGCAATGATTCAGCAATTTCTCATAACATATAATTTACATGAGGGTCAATGTACAAAATAAAGAGGGCTACAGTTGCCTAGTAAGTATGTTCAAGCCCCATCCATTACCATTATCATTTTCATCATGGCAAAATGAGAAAAATAAGTTACCCTGAGGCAACATCATGTCATAAAGGGTTAATCCAGAAATCTACTGGCTGCTAAATACAGAGGCAATGACACCTTGGCTTGTACATTTTATAACACATCACCAGTGTCTTGTAATGGAAGATCATCGTTCATCATCGTCTCTCTCTTTGTCTTTCATTTTCCTGATGCATCCATATTCAAGTAAGTGTTTCTTTTGCAATGACCTTAATTCTGGCCTTTCCATTCTACTCTCAGCCATTTTCCTCACATTCTCCCCATGAGGGTTTGTATAGAGCGAAAGACATCTCCATCCACCCTTGTCTCTGTTGTATTTCAGAACAGAATGCTGAATTCTACAAGAAAGAGGTAAATCCATTTCTCATCCATTGTTTTTATCTGGTTTCAGTTTTATGACTAGCTCACACACAAGCTTCTCTAAACTGGCAAATCAGCTGTGGTGAATTGGAACCTACTGACCACGACCCGGTGACATGGTGTTGGATGCCCAAGGCCAGCCCATTTGGTTCAATCTAACAACAGGGCTACTGTAGCACAAGTTTTTATGGACAGTGCATCAAACTCTACCGAATACGGGGGCTAGAGAGCCACAGACTAGTGTCCCCGTCCACTGGAACAATGGAAGACATGGACAGCCTGGTAGATGTGTGCTGTTTATCTGCGGAAGTGATGCACTGTGGGTAGAAACTTTCGCAATGCCAGTTGGCCAGCGGAATAATGGACCTTACCACTCTTCCCACATTGTTTGGGAATGCTTTGAGAAATATGAGTTCAGAGTGTATCTTGTAGAGACTGACCCTTGGCAGGTTGGATTTGCTTAGGCAGCACAGGCCCTACAGAATTGTAAGCAGGTGGCCATAATGTTTTGGCTTATCAGTGTATTACACAAGCCTGTATCTCTGTGGTGGTACGTTTACAAGAAATGTCCCATTGTAATGAGTTTTAATTTAAAAAACAAAGTATCAGCTGAATATTTCTGCTAGTTTATGAAATATTCATGCATCGTGAAGAGCAGTTTACAATGAAATGAAAACAATGAAAATGTGGAATTCCAATTCAACCATATAGCCTAATATGTACACAGACTGAAGTATAGTATATTATACAATAATGTCTGTGGTTTTTAAGTGAAGTCATATTAATTGTACTTCGTATATGCTATGCTGTTGGTATTTGTCGTTTGTGGAATTTTGTAACTTCAGATTGAACACAACAGAAGAGGTCTAGGAAGAAATCGAGTCAAGTCTTCCATTTGTCTGGAAAGGTACTTCTAGTCTGTGCACATGTTTGTGTAAGACTATTCAGTAGGGGTGGGCGATATGGCCTTCAAATAATATCACGATATTTTGGGATATTTTTGCGATAACGATATTCACTAACGATATAAACAAATATAGTTAAAAAGGTCCATTTTTAAAACAGTTTTGTGACCAGTCTTGAAATCTATGTTACTAAATTTAATGTCGCATTTTCAATACAGTAACCTTCAAATGAAATAGAATATTCCCTAGTAAACAAATCCCCAATAATATACTCAATGGCAAAACTGAATACTGCGTGAACATTGAGTCCAAATGAAAATGTATTAATTTATGGTGGAGTTGAAAAACAATGTTCTCAGCATTTATACAAATGAATACTTTTGTTTTTACAACAGCAGCAATTTCTTTGGCTAACCAGCAAGTTTTGGTGTAAAAGTCAACAGGAAAAAATCTTAATCTTAAAATTGGTTTCAACTGTAAAAACAAAAAAATCTTAAAATTATACAGAATATTCCGTGCTAAATAACACTCTAACTATAAGATCAACAACGGCCAAAACTGAAAATAATGTATACAGTAAGTGCAAATGGACATGTATACATTTATGTGCAGATGAAAATGAAAATCAGTCACTGTTTAAAAAAGTACTATTTACAGAAGCAGCAATTTCTTTGCCTAGAGACGGAAAGTGTCCAGCTAACACTATTTTAGGTTCTTCGACCTGCATGTTCACTGATGCTGGTTTCAGAGCTGACCTTTGACAGGTTACAATATTGCCACCAGTGCTAAACACCCTCTCTGAAGGTGCACTGGTTGCAGGAACACACAGATACACATAGAAAAGCTCGTCTGTGAGCAGGAACCCCATAGTTTCCAGTTGCTATATACGATGTAGTGTACAGTCAAGCTTAAATACGGCTCTGTGGTTCTACTTCCACACTACTGATGTAGCTCCCCTCTTAGGAACCAGTTCGTCCTCAGTGCCTGTGGTGCTGCTCTCCGCTTTGGTGGTCTTTTTTTTACTGTTAAGAGTGTGTACGTGAGTCGCGGGCACTTGCCTATAATATCGCGATATGGCAAAAATCCTATTGAGTTTCAAAATATACCGGTATTATCGTGGACGATTTTATATCGCCCACTCCTACTACAGTGCTGCTGTTCTCTGTATTTTCCTGCCATTACTTTACTGTAGTCGTGAACAGGCTTTGGTGTGACGTCATGCTGTATATGTGGGGTTGGGCTTGTGTGTGTGTGTTTGGGTGTGAAGTTTTGTTAAGTACTTTGAACAGTACCAGGACCACGATCCTATAATGCAAGGGTGCCTGCCCAGCAACCCGTGGATCACAGACGACATCATGTACTGGAACATGAATTCTGAAACGTAAGTCGCCCACACATATAGACACGCACACACACACGGGAAGAAGAAACAGTAACTGTATAATAAATAATACAGTATATAATACAAAATATCCAAAATCTGAATCGGCCCATTGGTTCGTTTATATAGGTTGCCTGATCTGGCTTACAATATACAAATATACATATAAGGCAGCCCTCAGTGTGGTTTCATGTTACTTCATAAATCACCTGTAGCACTATATTCCTGATGTCTAGGATGCTAGAACTGAAGTAGCATAGGGCTAGCTTAGCACAATGAAACTTTCATACCACCAGCTACATGGAGCGAGGTGCCTGAAAATGGAATTTGTGATACAGGGCGTGGTCCTTACCATATAAACCCGTCTTTGACTTTTTGTCAGTGTGTATGAATGGCCATTACTGTAAGTAGCCATTACAATAATACATTTACATTTCTGGCATTTAGTTGACGCTCTTATCCAGAGCAACTTACAAGGTTAATGATTACAGGTAGGCCAATGTAGTGTTAGGAGTCTTGCCCAAGGACTCTTATTGGTGTAGCTCAGCATAGTCACCCAGACTGGGATTCGAACCCCAGTCTCCCACACATAGAGGTGGCTCCCTGAGTAGTGGTGTTACCCACTGAGCTACACCAACCACTAGACTCTGTGAAGTTTAACTCATCCTTTCATCTTTCATCCTTTGGCTGGGCTGGGTTCTTGTTGAAGCTATTAGAATTTTTATGTAGACGGTTAGCATACACTGTTTTCAGATTTCAGCTCAGTCCCCACAATCCTCAGTGTGCAGGTGCACCGAGTGCTTGAACTAACACACAGCAAACAGAGGTGGCACTGTTCTACTAACAGCACCAAGCCCCGGCATCTGCACGTCGCTACACCATCTTCCAAATAGTGTTCAGACCATCCGTTCTGACCGTCATGACTAGCTCTTTCTCAGCTTTGCTCATTGACCATCTGTTGTTTTATGTTCTGGTCTAGTAACCTGGTGAAAATCGTACGTTGCTCGATGTGATCATGTGATACATTATATCAGCTGCTTAGTGTATATAATGCTGTGTGTTAATCCTGCCGTCACTTTCAGTGATACAGTGAGCTGTCTGTATGTTTAAACAGGGTAGCCATGCCGACCAAACTGCGGGTGGAGCGCTGGAGTTTTGGCTTCATGGAGCTGCTGAACGACCCACTAGGCAGAAAAGAGCTACTTACGTACCTGGAGAAAGAGTTCAGTGGTACACGCACTGCACACACACAGCCTCAGACACACATTTATGTATGGTGAATGGATCACTTGTAATGGATTCCACTGCCTGGCCAAAAGACGTAGCACACACCTTTAGCTTTGATTACAGCACCCATTTATCCTGCATCGTTTTGACATCCTTATACGATGTTTGTTTATTTAAGTCCAGAGTGGTATTCGTGTTTGGGCGAGTCTTGTACTGACAACCGGAGATTCAAACCACTCTGTAAATCTTCTTCGGCACATCTCAAAGGCTTCCATTGTAGTTACAGTGAGGAAAATCAGTATTTGAACACCCTGCTACTTTGCAAGTTCTCCCACTTAGAAATCATGGAGGGGTCTGAAATTTTCGTCTTAGGTGCATGTCCACTGTGAGAGACATAATCTAAAAAAAGAAGTCCGGAAATCACTATGTATGATTTTTTAATAATTTATTTGTGTGTTACTGCTGCAGATAAGTATTTGAACACCTGCCAATCAGCAAAAAAGACCTGTTAGTCCGCCTCTAAAGACTCCACCTCCATTCCACTTATTATTCTAAATTAGAAGCACCTGTTTGAGGTCGTTAGCTGCATAAAGACCCCTGTCCACCCCACACAATCAGAGACTCCAACTACTAACATGGCTAAGAACAAAGAGCTGTCCAAAGACACCAGAGACAACATTGTTGACCTCCACAAGGCTGGAAAGGACTATGGGGCAATTGCCAAGCAGCTTGGTGAAAAAAGATCAACTGTTGGAGCAATTATTAGAAAATGGGAGGAGCTAAACATGACTGTCAATCTCCCTCGGACTGGGGCTCCACGCAAGATCTCACCTGGTGGCGTATCAATGATCCTAAGAAAGGTGAGGAATCAGCCCAGATCTACACGGGAGGAGCTGGTCAATGACCTGAAGAGAGCTGGCACCACTGTTTCCAAGGTTACTGTGGGTAATACACTTAGACATCATAGTTTAAAGTCATGCATTGGCACGGAAGGTTCCCCTGCTTAAATCAGCACACGTCCAGGCCCGTCTTAAGTTTGCCCATCCAGGTCATCCAAAAAATTTGTATTTTTTAATAATGCGCTGGACAAGCCTCAGCACAACTCCTGGGTGGTCTTCTTTGCTTGATCCAGGCAGTGTGAAATTGTCTGCGAAAGTTGAAGTTGAGCATCATATCTGTGAAATGTAAACAGAGGCCACATATAGGGCTGTGTGGACCTGCAAATCAGAGCTGAGCATCTTTACCTAGCTTCACATTACAGGTCTCAGTGCAGAGGTTGGTTTCGTGCCCGAGCTCTAAACTTTAAGCTTATGGCACAAGAAGATCCGCTGGCGTTAACTCAGCCCCTCAGACTGTACTGGAGTGTTTTGGGAGTTTTTGACGGAGCTTCTTTCATCCCTCTGCACTTTCTTACACATCAATAATGTACCGTGTTCCCCGTGTTTCTTGTCTCCCTCGATCCTCTATTTCCTTTCTCCTCCTGATCTCCCTCCTATTCCCTCAACCCTCTCTGCTCTCTCGCTCCTCCCCCCATTTGTTCTCCCTCAAACTCTATTCCTGTCCTCCTCCTTTTTTTCAGCGGAAAACTTGTGCTTCTGGCAAGCGTGTGAGGATGTGCGGCACGGCGAAGCCTCCAAAATCGCAGCGAAAGTGGATGAAGTTTACCAGTATGACCTTACATGCTATATGTATAGATGTACAGGGGTTGGACAATGAAACTGAAACACCTGGTTTTAGACCACCATCATTTATTAGTATGGTGTAGGGCCTCCTTCTGCGGCCAATACAGCGTCAGTTGGTCTTGGGAATGACATATACTGCGTCCTGCACAGTGGTCAGAGGGATTTTAAGCCATTCTTCTTGCAGGATAGTGGCCAGGTCACTACGTGATGCTGGTGGAGGTTCGTCCTTCTTGGTGGTATGCTGACATTACCCTGGATACCGTGGCTCTTGATACATCACAAAGACTTGCTGTCTTGGTCACAGATGCGCCAGCAAGACGTGCACCAACAGTTTGTCCTCTTTTGAACTCTGGTATGTCACCCATAATGCTGTGTGCATTGCAGTATTTTGAGCAGAACTGTGCTCTTACCTGCTAACTGAACCTTCACACTCTGCTCTTACTGGTGCAATGTGCAGTTAATGAAGATTGGCCACCAGGCTGGTCCAATTTAGCCATGAGACCTCCCACACTAAAATGACAGGTGTTTCAGTTTCATTGTCCAACCCCTGTACATGCAGTGTTCTTATATCTGTTTTTTTACTTTCATTTTTATTTTTATGCATCATTTGAACACACCAGCTGCTGTTTACACTGTGTGAAAGTCTCATGATGAATGGACCAACAGAAATGTCCCAAAAGGGCTTGGAAAGACGTCTGGTTCCATTGACTTACATTAAAATGAAATGAGGTTTTTGGCCTCTCCTGTAAAGCTGCCATTTTGGAGATACACAGAATAATTTTCCGCACTGTGCAAAAATCAGAAACCACCTTTTTATTTTATCATATGCAGCCAAAAGGGATGTTAACGTTTGGACTTTACAGGAGCTTCTATTCTCTTTCTAAAGTAACGGGGTAATTTTTTCTGCTGGGTTATTTTTTATACACCTCTAGTTTAGTCTTAGAAGCTGTTTGCATTTCCTGCTTCCTAAGCAGCTCCTAAAACCTGTAGACAACTGATGTAGACTCCTGTACCAGTGAGATACTGTCTGTCAGTGTGCTACTCAGTTTGGGGCGTTTAAGTCTACCTGCTTTGTTTAACAGGCAGTTCCTAGCACCGGGAGCCACTCGCTGGGTGAACATTGACAGTAAGACAATGGAGAAAACCTTAGAGGGAATCAAGCATCCTCATCGTTTTGTCCTGGATGATGCACAAATGCACATTTACTTCCTCATGAAGAAGGTAAGGAATTCTGTACAGCATTTAAACCCAAGCTCTCTGTGTGTATCACCCGGTTGGTCACCCTAGATAATAACTGTGACCTTCACCACTGCAGCAAAGCTTAAGCCCTCTGACATCATACATTGTTTAGTCAGCGGCATTCCCGAATAAGTAAACTGGTTTTGCCAAAGGGAAGTTTAAAGTGCTGACGATCGCTGATGTAGCATCTTGTGGCACAGAGCAATGTGCCAAACCAGATATAGTTGGACCCTCTGAATTATGAGGTGCTGAACTAGTCAAGGTACTACATACGCAGTGTTCTAGTGCCCCCCAAGCCTGATCCTGGAGGTCTACATTCCTGTGGAATCTAGCTTCAGCCACCATTGGTCATGTTTACTTCCTCATGGAGAAGGTAGCAATCTGTCACACCAGCTAATTAACTTCTTCAGAAAATGGCCAAATCAGAGGCGTATGTAAGATGCAGGTTGAACCTTAACTGCTAAGGAAATTAGATCTTCAGGAAGACAGGGATCTTTGATAATTCAGCTCCAGCCTGAATCTAGTGGACAATAAAGTGGACGAAGACCTGGCCTGGATGTGTTCAGTCAGGGTTGGAAGCGAAACCTTTAGGAAGGTAGATCTCTAGGTGTAGAGATGTTGACCACTGCTATATACAGCTTAAAAAGTAGCAGCTGTACTCAATAACTCAGTTAATGACAAACACAGTCTAAGACTAAACCAAAAACACACAAGCACTTATTCTCGTTAGGTCTTTCCATAATAGTTCATCATCCTGACTGAAAAACGTTGGGTACATAACTATTTCAGTATATCAGTATTTCTGGGGTGTCTTGTTTGAGGAGACCTTGTCAGGGTTTGGGGGCAGTTTTCTAAAAAGGCATTCATTTTCCCATAGACAAAGCTTCATGTGGACAATTGTTAGAAATTTGGGTCTTCAGGAAGAGTCAGGAGTCAGGAGACTAGTAGGTTTCAGCATGCCATCCGGGTCACGGCACCAAATTGTTAGAAATTCGGGTCTTCAAGAAGAATCAGGAGACTGGAGATGAGGTTTAGCGTTGTGTTGAGTTTATTCAGACATACAGAGATGCATGGGTACGACTCGGTCGATCAATCTAGTCTTATTCACGTGCATGAAGAATCATGCACAGGCACCAGGCTTAGGTTGTCAGTCCTGTCCAGTCTGGTCCAGTCTGGCCTAGTCTGATAGTCTGACATGGTTTTTAACTGGTGGTTTCTACACTAGTAACACAACACACGGACATAGGTACATAAAGTCATCAGAATTTTTTTAGCAGTTGCTAAAACCATGAAAAAAACTTTTACTCCAGCGATAAAGGCATGGGTGTGGACTTGGGGGTGGGGGGCGAGGCCTTGTCTCCCTTTAATGGATAGAGGGGGTTAAGCTGTCCCCACCAATAATTTACTTTTTGTATTATTAAAAGATTCAGGGAACCCGGGAAAAATCTGTGTGTGTGAAACTTAAGCCCACAGTAAACGCCAACAACAAAGGCGCTGCTGTGGAATTCATATGCTGACATACCAAACGTCAACGATTCTGAATTGATGCTACCTCAGGGAACGGCTCGAGAATGACTATGTGTATGGGTTTTGAGGTGTTACCTTGTGAGTGATGTTGAGTACTGGGCTGTGTGCTCATGACAAGGCGATATGAATTAGCATGAGTTGCCTGAGGCATGGTAGTGGGTGCCAGATGGAAGGGACATTCCCTCTATCAGTAAACATTCTGTACATGCTACAACAGCGTGACTGTGTAATCCAAGAGTGCAGTGATAGACTGTAGACGGATAGACAGAGTAGTGCAGATTATGATGTGCAAAATACAACTATCTACAAATTCATAATATGGAGAACATCAGGTCCAGGTTACACCATATTGTGCACATTCATAACCTACCGTGGGTCACACTGCCTATACAGTAGATTAATACAGCTGGTTTAAAACATTTATCTCTGTCCAGGACTCGTATCCTCGCTACCTGAAGTCTGATCTGTACAAGAACCTGTTAGCGAGAGCTATAGTACCACAAGAGACCAAGAAAAGGTATGTAGGGATGCAACTGAAAACCGCTAAGCCCCCCAGTCTTAACACGATCCACTGTCTTACACTGTGCATGTGTTGATGTCTGTTCCCAGTGTGTTCCCGTTCATGCGCCGTCAGCGACATTCAAGCCCCTCTCCGGCGCTGGTCACACAAACGGCAGAGGATAACGGGAAGGCCCAGGCTAGTGCTGCCAAAGCTAACCCTGGAACAGCTTCTCAGATGTAGTAACAGACGAATGGCCAGACTTCACTGCTGCTGATTTCCGGGACTGTTATGATTGGTTTAGCTTTATTAACAGATACAGAGCATGGACCATTTCTTAAGAGTTAACACTCGTACAGAACGACAGAAATACCGCGAATTTGCACCGTCCCTATCATTTATATGGGCCCGACCCATATAAATTCACCATCTGACGATATTAGATTTTTATTTTATTAGTTGAACAATGCTTCACTGGCAGACTTGGTCATTTCTCAATGTACAGATAACAACACAAACATGATGCTGTCCATGTACTGTGTAAAAGCCAGGCAGAGCAGCAGCACTAGTTTTAAAATAGCAGCAAATAAATAGAAATATAGTCAAAAGTAACAATAATTTCATGCTGTTGTTGCTGTTGTGTTAGCTTAGCAAAGTTCCCTCACCTGTCTAATGTAGTTGGTGATAATGAAGCACTGAATAGCTGAACCAGGTGCTGGATGGCAACTGTTTAAGGTTTGGAAATGGTTAAATAAACACAGTGATGTACTGTAAGTCATCACTATCCAAAGAAAAACAAGCATCTCCAGTATGGTAACTCTACAGGAGAGAGAAAACCCTAATTTCATTTGAATGTAAGTCAATGGAACCAGACAAAAACGGTGATACTGTAATATTGTGTTTTCTGGGCCAGTGAATGCTTAATAACCAACTACATATCCTTTCACACCCACTTTGTTTTTCAGGTACATTTCGAACATATCAGCAATACCGTAACTTCAAAAAGGCGTGTTGACAATATCAGCCAAAATGATTGATCAACTGATATATTGGTCGGGCTCTATGCACCTCTATGATGTCTCTTTCAAATTAACAAGACTTCATTGTTTTGTATGTGCAGTTTTGTAGCTTTTAGCGATTCCGTTATGCATCATGCCAAACTTCTAGATACTAGCAGTTCACCTTTTCCAAAATTTGTCCTCCAAAGACTCTGTTGTTCATGTGTAGAGATTCTTTATCATTATTGTCTTACTAATGTATTATTCTTTATTATTATGCGTCTCTTATGTCCTTTTTTTGTAAACTTATAAACTTCACGTTTTATTTGTTGGGTTCAGAGATGAACTTTTTAGCCACTGCAACAAGCATTAACTGATAGACTCAGCCAAGTGCTGAAAAATAGGACGGATTTTACATTACATTGTTTTCTATGCATACAGACTAGCTTCAGCTTTACTGGTTATACTGGATCTCAATTTACATTCTTCTGGTTCAAGTTCAACATTGCAAGTTAAAGAAGCTTGAAATCCTTAATATGTAACGTCATTCATAATCTGAGATTATAAAACATGCAGCATGTAATTAAGCCATGTACACAGTACACTCACTGTCCCCTTTATTAGAAACAGTTTCTTTGAGCAAAGCTCGGACATTTCAGGCGTTTCAGTACCAGACAGTGGTCCATTACCAGCCGAGTGCGCCTCTGTGGTCAGAAATTGACCATTGGTGAAAGTTTAGAAGATGACAGATGTAAGTTGCACCTCCACAGATGAGCTACCACCTGCACTTATGGCATTTCTAATAAAATGGCCAGTGAGTGAACAAGCTGTGTTGATAAGCTCGTGTGTAGTATTTATACTGTACACGTCTACTGGATGTTTCTTTCCCAGAATCCATCGGGTTTCTCTGGTCTATTCCTGGCCTCACTTTAAGCCTGCTTCTGAATAAAGCACAGTAATGAACAGTTCCTGCAGTTCTCTCATTTCGCTAGTTACTAATTCGGTCCTCTCTGTGAGAGCACATTAATCTTCAGATGGTGGAGAACAAGGAGAGCAATACATAAATGATGAGACAAATCTCCAGGACCCCAGTGTTACAGCACAAAATGCCAGAGACCACCCTTCCAGACATTACTCATTTTTAAGCAAGCAGGAATAAAACCCACTGCTGTTCACTCCTGCCTTATCCAAGAACTTCTACCTTCTCCTCTTTGGCTGTTCCTTAGCCGTCTCTCCTTCTTGACAATGAGTTCTGCTCATAGCCCCAGCCCTACGCCCTGTCCTGTGCACGAGCATGAACAACCGGGGGGGGTGCTGTGAATCTCTGTCTGAGCCACTTTATTTATTTCCCATTTACGGAGCCAGCTAACACACCAACACCCTCACTAAACCTGAGTTCGATTAACATCCAGCTGTCTGCATCAGATCATTCTGCTTACTCATCAGTACTATGAACGACGTTTGAGGTCAGGGGTCTTAAATAATCATTTTCTCTTTTATTTGTTCATTTGATCTATTAGTTACAGTTTTAGTGTGTTCAAATTTCAACACGGTAAATATACTGGGTAAGAAAAAAGGGAGGTACATCCACAGCGGTGATTATAGACACATTATGACGAGACAAATCAACTACATGTAAAAAGGGGAAAACAAATCTCACATTGACACAGAACTGACGACAGAGATATACACGAGGACATTAACACACACAGTGTAAAATTGCATTGCTTAACTTCCCAACCCCATGAGACTTCTGACGTCTACACATCCTGCAGTGTCTTTTGAGCTCTCAGTGATTGATTGTCATAGCGAAACGGTGGTGAGGGGGTGTGGGGGTTGGGGGAGAAGGTGCAGTTGCCAGTCCCTACTGAGTTAGGTTCTTATAAAGGTAAAGCTCCAGTTGAGATCCAAACAATAACGTCCAACAATGAAGGACCATTAAAAGCAGCAGAAGGACCATAGAGTTAATAAGGGTCCTGAGTTTTACAGTCTGTTATAATGGTTTAATAGAACTTTAGGCTGGATCAGTAGTTTCCCTACCGCCATATACAGTACCAAGACAATCTTTCGTTTATTCAACGTCCAGTCAAAATGGCCATTTAGTACAAGGTACTTATTGCAAGGGGACATTTCTGGGAAGATTAGGGATAAGATCCACTTGTGTCAGTGGAGGGAAATAAAGGGAAGAGCATTTGGACCTCAGCATCCCTGAATGTGTTTGGGATTCCTTGGATCATGATCACCAACGCTATGGGTCTGAAAGGATGGCTAGCTGTCAAGAAGCCATAACTGAGAAAGGGCACAGGGAAATCAAATACGGTTGTATGGACTGTCTGAGTATATAAGTAGTGTTGCTGCTGTAGTGAGAAGCATAGAGATGTGTCTATGTGTAAATATCCCTGTACAGTTGGTTGACACACTGAAAGCAGGTCTCCTGAAAAGAATGGAAGCTGTAGTGAACTCACTGTAAACTGAAACCACTAAAATGATATTGGGTTACTATGTTCTGCTTTTTCTTGACAATGAAAAATGAATAACATGTACTCAATGGCTTTTTTTGACTGGGAATAAAAATAAACGAAGGGAGGTTGGGTGCACAGTCCCATAAATCCCCACTAGAAAAGCTCCAATAAAACAAATGGAGCCCTGTTAAAAATGACTTCCAGAGGATTTTCCAGGTGCAGAGTAATACAGTGTACTTCATAAATTAGACATTCTTCATTGCTGGTTGGCTTTAGGCAAGTTCTGTTCCTAACACAGTGTCCATTAGCCACTGGTTAGCCGTTAAAACAGGCACATTGTCATGTTATGTACCCCACACAGGCACATTGTCACGATGGCATGCACCTACAGTCCTATAATGGCAATGCCTGACTAAACCACCTTGTAAATCACAAATAAAGTGCTGAAGAGAACAGTGTTTCATTAAGGTTCATATAAGAAAGCCAACAGCATTTTTCCCATAAACACAAAAAAAAACATATAGGAACAAACCGAACTCGCGCACACCTCTCTGCTCTGTCCTGAATGTGCAATACCAAGAAGAACATTTTCCCATTTAAAGATGAAAAGATGCAAGTATTGTATATAACATATAATCTCTCAGAGAAGTCTGCACCAGAAAGCCTAGCCTAGAGGAACTTAATCTAAATCAGCGTCATATAAAGGTTTGAATCTGTGCCTGATATCGTCACGTAAAATTAATTCTGCACATCAAAGTGCAAATACGCAGCACAAGCCTGCTACAGAGACTGTCCTCGGGACCGTGTGCCCCCAATACAGCTGGAAACAGGGTTACCTGCTGTACTGCGCGTCACAGAACAGGCATGTGTAATTTAGTGTGCCCACGTTCAGGTGACGGTGTAAAGCTCTTCTTTCTGGTTCCGGCACATCTTGTAGCCGCAGAGTTTGTGTGGCCATCCCCAGGGTGGCACATGTTTCTCACGGGGCGGTAAAAGGAACACGACACTCGTGGCCACCATGATGTGCCATATTGAATGAGTGTAGTAGTAGTTACTGTCCTCCAGTCGCTGTGCAAAACACATACACGCATACTCCAATTAGTGCCGACAGAATGCCCGGGAGCAGGAAAAAGACCCAGCGCTTCCATGTTGGGGGGTAGCAGTGATGGCGTTTGATGGAACGATATACCTGCAAAGAAAAGAATTACCAGATTCATACACATATAAAATACACATCACTTTGATGATTGAAAAATAAATTTATGTAAACTAGGTGCTGAATTAGTATACAAATTATTAAAAACTAAAAAAAACATCATGAAATTTAAATTTTTTAAAAAAATATATATTAATTTTATGTAAAGTTACATATTTGAAGAAATCTAGTATCTCAAATTCTTCAAATATTTCATAACCAGCAAAAAAATTACTACACAGAAATGTTCAACTTGTGGCAAGTATGTTCATTTCTACACTTGATACTTGGTTGGGGCTCCTTTAACACAAATTACTGCTGATGTATTGAAGGTCAGCTTTGATAGTGGCCTTCAGCTCGTCTGTACTGCTGGGTCAGGTATTTCCCATCTTCCTCTTGACTATAGATTTCTGATTTTCAACTATAAAACATACTGCTGAATATCAAATAAAAAAACATCTTGAAATATGTCACTTTACGTGTAATAAAACAAGCTTCCAGTGTATATTAGTTCTTCAGTATTTTTATTAAATTTTTTATAATATTTTATATTTCACTTTATTTTATTAAGTATATTTATTTAAAGTGTTACGAAACGGTACATTTAAACAGCATCAGATTAAAAAACATAAATGAAAGGACAGACTGGTTGGCTTACCCAGGCAGTGACCATAATAACCAAAGCAAACAGGACGGGTCCAAGTAGGTTCCACAGGCCCCGGCTTGCGCAGCTAGCCATTGCCATGGCAATGAAGAGCGTTCCCGCCATGAAGAACACCTGGAGAAGACGAGGGAAGTGTACATGAACAAAGAAAACGTAAAGGTGGTTATGAATATCGCATATAACTACAATGCGCTGTTTCAGGACTGGTGAAAATGAATAGTATGCACGGTGAACTGAGGATTGCATATTCAGAGGACTGCATGTGCAAATCAACCACTTCTATTAGCGTTAGAGCACTTCATATAAAAATGTGGTTTCACTGGCTCACTATTGGGGTTAAAGTGCAACAAAGTAAAGGATCAGCTGGCCTAATGCAGGGCTGCCCAAAGTTGGCCTAGTTGGCTTAGTTAAAAGTTACCCTAGTCGCACTCCCTTATCCAAAGATTGGATTCATTTGATGTGTATTATACAGCTGCCCACAGGGACGTGCTGGTGGGCGTGTCGCATTCACAATGGTCAGCTGAGAAGACCTTGGTAATGATTGATGACTCACTGACTCAATCATCCTCCAAACATTGACTAGAAACGATACCGCACTTACATATTTAAACGGCTCCTGCAGTCGAGCCATGCACACGATGGTCACCCAGACAGCCACCACAGAGCCCAGGAAGTCACAAAACTGGAGGGTGTCATAGTCCATGATACACATCACTGTCACACCCGGCTGGTCACAGGCATGGTAAAACTACAGGAAGGTACATTAGAAGATTACAGAGTGGCGGGAACAGCATGAAGAAGTCATACACATAATATCATAACTAGTGGCCCCTAAGTCTGTACACATGGGTTGTTGGGCATGGTTTATGGAAAATCTGGTCAAAAATAAATGCTTGTAAAATAATAAAATAAAACGATGCAAGTGCTAAAATGTAGGGTCACAACATGATGTTCAGTCACGATATCTGAGAAAACGGCAGGCAAATAAAAAAGACCCAAGGCCAAGTTCACTCATCACTACCCTCTCTCACATGCACACACCGTGGAGAAGAACATGGTGAAGAAGTAGACGGCGGCCTCGACATGGTAGCCACGGTACAGTGCCACACAGATAGGTGGGATGAAGAGAAGGTTGCTGAGTGTGAGGAGCAGGGCCGCACTCAGCTGTCGAGAGAACGACAAGGCAGCCGATCCATCTGAGCAGCTCCAGCCGAGCCAACCTGTCAAACAACAACCAACATCAGCCTAACAGAAAACAAACAACAAAACCAACAGAAGAGCTAAAGTTCAGGCAAGAATTGAGATGAATTGAGAAAAAAATTGTTTTTAATAAGGTTTGTGGTAGACATATGAGCCTAGTCCATAATCACCGATTAGCCTCGTGCAAAGGCTGATCACACGCTTGCCTCAAACCATGTCAAACTCATGGTATGCCAACTCTAACATAAGCCACCTGATGAAATTTCTGGCTGCTAGATGTGCCTGAGCTGGCTGCTAGAT
This sequence comes from Prochilodus magdalenae, assembly GCA_024036415.1. NCBI lineage: Eukaryota > Metazoa > Chordata > Actinopteri > Characiformes > Prochilodontidae > Prochilodus > Prochilodus magdalenae. Next base: position 516 of record JAMWET010004897.1, on the reverse strand, counting down.
GTGCCTGAGCTGGCTCCTAGATGTGCCTGAGCTGGCTCCTAGATGTGCCTGAGCTGGCTCCTAGATGTGCCTGAGCTGGCTGCTAGATGTGCCTGAGCTGGCTGCTAGATGTGCCTGAGCTGGCTGCTAGATGTGCCTGAGCTGGCTGCTAGATGTGCCTGAGCTGGCTCCTAGATGTGCCTGAGCTGGCTCCTAGATGTGCCTGAGCTGGCTCCTAGATGTGCCTGAGCTGACTGCTAGATGTGCCTGAGCTGGCTCCTAGATGTGTCTGAGCGGACTGCTAGATGTGCCTGAGCTGACTGCAAGTGCTACTATTGTTGGATGGAAACACAGAAGCTGTGAGGTGGGAGCTTCATGATATGGCTTATTCAACACATGGCTGATTGCTACCAAGTCTCACTCTGTTGTAATGGCCACGCCTCGGCTTGGTGACAGATAAGGTTGTCACTCAAGGAAACACTCACCTGCGTGCCAATAGGTAAATATTGTGGTGAAGGATAGATAACATAGGGTCTG
>JAMWET010004896.1:0-53525 GCA_024036415.1 Prochilodus magdalenae | reverse complement strand
TGGACCCCTCTAAGGCCGGCTGTTTCGTTCGGCCAAGAGGCGTGAAACTTCACATACACACTAAGGGGAGGTCCCCAAGCACTAATCCACAGCCATACTGGCTCGCACTTGTCTATCTGTCGTTTATTCATCCCTTGTTCCTCCCCTAAAGTCCAAGACATTTTTGGACCCACCTAAAGCCGGCTGGTTTCTTTCGCCTGAGAGCCACCAGACTTCACATGCTTACTAAAGGGAGGTCTCCAAGCACTAACCCACAGCCACACTGACCTGCACTCCTCTATCTGTCATTGATTCATCCCTCGTTCCTCCCATAGAGTCCCAGTCATTTTCGACCCAAACCAAATCGGCTGATTCCTTTACCCGAGAGCCACCACACTTTATGTACTCACTAAGGGCAGGGCCCCAAACACTAATCCTCAGTCATACCGACCCGCACTCGTTTACTGTGATCAAGATGAAACACAAACCTGACCACAGTCAGCCAAACAGAGATACAAACTGATGAAATGCATGAAGGCCTAGTTTGAGGATGGAGTAACTCCAATGGCCTGCCCAGAACCTAGACCTCAACCCCATTAAACACCTTAGGAACATCAATAACGAGCCTGGCCTTGCTGACCAACATCACTACCTGACCTCCTAGCGCTCTTTTGACTAAATGGGCACACTCGAAAGCATTTGCACTTGTATCCTGCCTTATATTCTGTGAGGGAGACTATCCAGTTCCACTTCTCTGTACTGTCCGAAAGCAAAACAGGCTGTCGAGGAAGTTTAATGACAGCACAGCAAATGTGGAGATCATGCCTCTCTCCGGCTGGGAGTCTAGATTCTGGGGATTCAATTTCTCAGGACACCTTGGCCACACGTAGTCAGCCTAGATCCTAGATCTGCCTCCCCTAAGATATACAACCTGTTTGGTCTGTTTGTCATGTTGAGATGTATAGACTCTGATCTCAGTGCGTACCGAGCCTTGATTCCATTGTTTGTACTTTCTGCTTTGACCCCTGCCTTCCTTTTCCCTTTAGCCCGTCCCCTTTATCTCTGTTTTGCTTGCTCTGTTGACTTGTGGCTGGTCCTTTTGTCTTTGTCTCTGGATGCTCTTCATGGTTATGTTGGCCCCGTTATTGACGTTTTGCCTGTTTTTGGATCATCCTCCTGCCGCAAACCTAGTAAGCCTCACAAGTCTAAGCTTGACTCAACCCTTACATTGTTGGTTGATCCACTTGATACTGCCTCTCCAGTTTCTCAGGCAGTCGACATAGGATATTAGCATTGGTGTTCAGACCAACTGCATGTTTATTAATGCGATTATTCCAAGTTGCCCTTTATGCATAGCAGACTGCAGGAGGTGGCTTTATTGATTAAGAAAATTCATTGATGGAATATTAAAACAGCATTCTTACAGCATTCTGGCCTATTTGAAATCTTAGATTGGACCAGCTATTGGTCCAGCTTCGCACCAAATGCCCTGTCGGGTATACCTGAATCAGGGACACAGAAGAACTATAATGTATAATGTATAATTCTGTACAAACCAACAAAAAATGTTGACTCAGAAAATACAGTTTGGATGGATGAATAATATCAGTATTCTTAATTTGTATTGATTTATTCTACAAAATAGTGTAAAAACACAGTATATGCATACTTCTTCAGCAAATCGGAAGGCAGACTATTTCATTACAGAAGCTGAGAAAGTATGTATTTCATGAGCATTTTTTATTTTTATATATTTATTATTATTATTAATATTAATATTTTGCTTCTGATTCAAAACCTACAGGTTAGACTGTATACAATGAGCAGAGCAATAGGTGTTTATGGATGGCCAAAGATTTGTGCAGTTCCAACCACTTGGCAAAACTTGTCTGTTCAATAACCTTAAAGTAAATTCTTTCAATTTTTATTTAAGTTACTTTTATGTGGGCCTGGTTGTCTGTGGAGGACTGCTGTAGCTCAGAATATGCAGTCAATGTCCCCATCATCAATCCCCCAGAGTAAAGGTACATTGCACTGTTAGCAGAGGATTTCAAGAGAAGGACTTCTCTACACCTCAGTCAAAAATAGCTTGTTGTGATATAGTAAAAATGGGCAGATGAGAGCAAAAAAATAAAAAGCCACATAACAAAGAAGTTATAGAGTGTAAGGAACCGAAAAAAAATGATCTGAATGATGCAAAGATTTCTTTCAAATTAATAAAACAGATATCACATTTCAGAAAATCGATTTCACCAGTGTTGTGTAGCATAGCATAAAAAACCATATAAAGGAAGATGTGTCTAGGTTTGGGCCGAACCTGTAGAATGTCTTCAGCTTTGTCACCAGACATCAGCAGTAGGTTATGGATGTTTTCTATACAAATTAAACCCAGAAGATGAGGCTTAAAATATCCTACAAGTTACAATACACTTTACTGACTCTCTGAACCAGGGATAGAATATGGCGTATATCAGAGGGTTAACAAAGGAATTGGTGCAAAGTAGCAAGCCAAACATGGTCCACACCATTAACAAAGCGGTCAAGTTAGTAACCGATAGAGTGCTTACATAAAACGGGATCCACAAACCAAGAAAAAAAGTTAACTCCTGCCACTCCTGTGCTTCCTGTTGACATAGGCTCACCCCAGTGGAGTGTAACTACTCCACCAGAGACATGGAACTCTTCGCTATGAAGTTGGCTTTGGAGGAGTGGCAGCACTGGCTCAAGGGGGTAAAACATCCATTCACAGTGTGAACAGACAACAAGAACCTAGACTACAGCAGGCCGAATGCCTGAACCCCCGACAGGGTCAATGTGTGGTGCTTTTGGCCACTTCCATTTCATACTGCCTATAGGCCAGGCTTGAAAAACACAAAGGCTGATGTGCTAAAGCAGGACAGCGCTGGATCGCCAGAACCAGTCATCCCTGCCTCTTAATCACCGCCCCCCCACACTGGGGTATTGAGGAAGCCCAACCCTGGAGCTGGTTGGCACTACATAGCCTCTATAGTCTGAGAAGAGCTCTCGCGATGGGGTCATTCTTGCCCACTTGCCCTTTCTTTATCCACTGCCTATCCCAGCTTGTACATGGTCCCACATATTACTGGACTTTGTGACAGGCCTCCCACCATCCAAAGGCAAAACAGTGGTTATGGTGGTTGTGGACCACTTTTCCAAGGTGTGTAAGTTTGTGCCATTGCCCAAACTTCCATCTGCCACGGAAACAGTGGACCTGCTACCACAACATATAACCACCAGTGAAGTGGGTGTCCCCTCCACTGAGCCTATGTCTGATGTTGTCACAGCGTTTGGCAGATAGTCCGTGGATCGTTGCAGGCAATCACCAAGGCCAGTAAATCGATCACCAATCCCAAAAGGTAGCACTGCAGGAGATCTTGCACAAACTGACACCCAGGCTTGTGGGGCCCATCAAGATTTTATGGCAGGTAAACCCAGTCTCATACTAATTACACTTTCCACCAAGTATGAAGGCATAGCCCACGTTCCATGTGTCCTGCCTGCAACTGTTTATATACAGGACCCCCCCATCCAGGTCTCAGCCCCCTCTCCCTCATTATGTGGGGAGTGTCCCAGCACATTGGGACAGCACCCAGTACCTGGGCCTGAGGAATGGTCATGGGTCCTGATGCTCTGGATCCTGGAACCTGTACTGGTCCAAAGTTCAGGCGCAGTCATGCCACTGGCTTGGGGTCATTGGGTGAATCCCCAAAGTGGGGTTACTGTAAGGAGTCAGTCCATACTGCTGGCCACGAACAAGGGGAGCACGGTGGAAAACTGGTGGATCCAGGCCAAAGAATGTTAATTCCCCTACCCAGAGTCACCTACCATGGAGGACTGAATCTGATCTGGGTAACTTCATCAGTACTCATAAGTGCCCTATGCTGAATCAGTTCTATTGTTATACACTCTTTTTATTTTTATGGGTTCCATCGCCCCACCATTCTATAAAAAATTATTATCATAGATAGATTATGCATCATCAGTTACAGAAGTTCATTAGAAAACTACTTTTGGGTTAACGATGATGGAATTTACATATTAATACAGTTAGTAATAAATATCAAAAATGGAAATGTGATATGGCAGAAATTATGCATCATAGTCATGATATACTGTAAGATAGCAACATTGACATTCTGACGTCCTAAAGTATTAGGGTTTTTAATAATAATAATAATTAGAGGAATTCTCCAGCACTCTTGGTGACCCACTCTTGGTTGACACATTATATACATCTCACCAAATCATCATTTTTGTATCGCCATTTTGTATCGATTTTTATGAGTGGCCAAAGGTTTGTTTGATTTTAACCACTGGGTAAATCTCATCCATCCATCTCATAAACTTGAAGTAAATTATTTCAAATTTTAATTACATTACTTTTAGGTGTGATTTTACCCAGAATTCAACAAGAAATCAGCATTTGTTTTCCTAGTACAGGCCTGGTTCTCTGGAGAGGACTGCTGTAGCTCAGGGCAGAGCATGTAGTCGATGTGCCCATCATCGTCCCCAGATAAAAACCCCATTGCACTGTTTGCACAATTTCAAGAGAAATATATTAAAGGTTTAAACATCTTCTCTACATCTGGATCAAAAATAACTTGTTGTAATATAGTAAAAATGGACAGATGAGAGCAAAAAAAGCTACATAACAAGAAATCATAGTGTTAGGGGTGTTCAATTTCTATCAAGGTAGTAAAATTAATATGACATTTTCAAAAATGCATTTTAACAATATTGTGTAGAGGAATAGTACAGTATAAAATCATAAAAGCAAACAGTTTCAAGGTTGTTTTTGTGACCCTGAATATGGGCAAAGTCAGGAATAAGTTCAGGTGAGTAATTCTGATTATCCAGGCCAAGTTAAGAATGCTCTCTATACAAATTAAGCCCTGAAGATGAAGATTCAAATATCCTACAAGTTACAATACACTTAGCTGACTCTCTGAACCAGGGATAGAATATGGCGTATATCAGAGGGTTAACAAAGGAGTTTGTGCACATCAACATACCAAACACGGTCCACACCATGGACAAGGTAGTCAGGCTTTTAACCGATAGAGAGCTTACATAAAACGGGATCCAGAAAGCCATAAAAAAGCTAATCACAATCCCCAGCGTTTTAGCTGCTTTCGTTTCAGATGAGCTGGAAACTTTGGCCCCTTGGTTGTGTGGGGCACCGTTCCTCACAGCTCGAACTGCTTTAGCTTGACGTCTGGCCACATTAAAAATGAGTGAATACAGGACGAATATAACAGAGCAGGGGACTAGGAAAAAGAACAGCACACTGGTGATCACCCAGGACGACTTTACAAACACCACACACTCTCCGTAACATCTGGTGTACATCTGGGACGGAGTCAGGTGGTCGTTAAAGTACATGAACATGACGTTATACAGTAGGCATAAAGACCACCCTAACAGTATGCACACCGAGATTTTACAAACAGTGACCCTACTAGAATACAGCAGAGGGTCGCTGATAGCAACGTACCGGTCAACTGCGATGAAAACCAGGTTATAGAGAGACGCTAACACAGAGAGACCAATGATTACCTCGGAAACAGAGCACGCCAGTTTACCGAGATACCAACAGGAGTCAAACAGCTGCATTATTTTCACAGGCATAACAAACAGTCCCATGAGGAGGTCCGCCACCGCCAGAGAGAGGACGAGCAGGTTGGTGGGAGTGTGGAGCTGCTTGAAGTGAGAGATGGAGATGATCACCAGCAGGTTCAGAAACACGGTGGAAACTGATATACATATAAGGAAAACATACAGCAGTAAATTCCCGGAACCTGTTCGGACCTCCTTCCTGCAGGAGGAGTTGTTTTCAGGGAAGCAGTACTGAGCTGTGATGTTTTGCCCATAATCTGTGTCATCCATCTGAAGCGGTTATAAGTCTGTTGGTTCGAATTGATCCGCTTGTGTCATTCAGTAACACTGAACGGCGAGCTGTGGCTTCCCTATCTCTATATACCTCCTCATGAATCCTCCCACTGACACATGAATGGCTGATCATGCCCTACATCATTCACTCATTGGATATCGGATGCTGCATCTAAACTTACAACTGAGAGCAGATGAAGGCGGATGTTTGTTCTGAATAAAAGTTTACAGGAGATGTTTCCAACCCTGGGTTCACAATAAGGCTGGGGAATATGGTGTTATCTTTATCAGATGAGTCATAATACGTCACAGGATGCTTTAAGGACCATGAAATTGCAGATTAGAAGCAACACCGTATAATACAAATATGTAGAAACATAATTATTGTCTAATAATTACATATATACCAAGCTGTGTCATTAATTAACAGGGAGTTATGACATCATTTATTAATAAGCTACAGCTTGGAAACATCCACACCTGCATAAGTGGTGAGCTGTTATCTTGTTAATGCGGTTGAACACTGGTGAGTCGGGAAACGGTAGGGGCTAACCCAAGAGGAGGTTCGGCTTTAGACCATATCGTAACCCCCTCCCTGGACATGCACCTCCCAGATACCTTAGCATCTCCCTAGCCACTGGTCTCGGCCTTCTTCTGGAGCCCCTGGAGTGTTTGTCGCCTGTCCTTGCCATTGACAGGAGGGCCCTGGGCTCTGGCCCATAGACCAGCTGCACCCAACTGATACTACTGTGGATAGCATCACAGACTGAACAGGTGGAATTATACATAACCTGCAGCTGGTGTTAGGATACCCCATTAAGGGGCCTTGTCACTGACCACCAACCCCTGATGCCTTTGTTGGCAGTGGTGTCATGAACAAGAAACTTGGACTGGGACCATATTGTATATAGCGAGGAATCCAGGTTCTCCTCCAACTGCTGGTGTGAAGATCTGGGGAGCCCTCACATATGACCGTCGGTCACCCCTGATACGAGGGACACTAACAGGTCAGCGGTATGTGCAGGACATCCTCCAACCACTCACTCAGCAGGATAATGCTCGCCCACTCACAGGAAGGCTTTCCCAGAAATGTCTCTGCCAGATCGCAACGCTGGAGCACTCAAGGTGTCATCAGGTGCTATGGGGAGAATTGGCTTGTTGGCACCTGCCCTCACATCCTCCTACTCCGGCCTACTAACCCAGAGGTGGTTCACCAACACATCTCACCTGTGGTCGCGTTTCTTGCTGCTTCTTCTGGTTTCGCAGCAACCACTACAGCTGACCCTGTTCCTGGTTCACAGACGACTCCAATTCCTGCTCATCCTGTTCATGCTCCCCAGGCCACTGTATGTCACATTCATGTTCCGTGGCTCCAGTGCCAGCTCCATGCAGAGCGCCGATGACAGGTTCCTGTTCCAGGCCTTCAAGCTGCTCCAGGGCCATTTCTCCAGGCAGCCTCTGTGCAGGCTCTCTGTCCTGATCAGGTGCTGTTGCTGTTTCAAGGCCAATCAAAAAATCTGCAAGTCATTGATGCATGCCCTCAAGGTTCTGCCCAGTGCTATGGAGAGCAGTAGCCCATTGTTGCCCCCCTTCAAGGTTTCCACTCTGCCCAAGGTGGCGCACCAAAACATCTGGTTGCTTTTCTAGATGTTTTTTTTTCTGATTTTGCAGCAACTACTAGAAGCGGCCATGTCAAAGAAGGCTTTCATTCCTACTCCAATTTCTGTTCCTGGTCCCTGGACCACCACTATTCTTGCTCCCCTAGCCACTCCCTTTCCCAGTCGTGCTGCATGGTTCCAGCGCCAGATCCACGCAGGGGTCCAGTGCCAGCTATACACATGGCTTTAATCTCAGCAGCATGGAGTGTTCCTGTTCCAGGCCTCCAAGCTGCTCCAGTGCCGGGTTCTCTAAGCAGCTTCTGTGTGGGCTCCCTGTCCTTATCCCTGTCCAGCCTGCCTTCAAGGTTTTGTCCAGTGCTATGGAGAACACTGGCTTATCAACACCTGCTCTCAAGGTGTCATCTAGTGCTGCAGAGAGAACTGGTCCGTTGACTCCTACCCTCACATCCTTCTACTCTGAGCTATCAAGCCAGAGGTCGTTCACCAACACACCCCGCCTGTGGTGGCTTTTCTAGCCGCAGCCTGGTCTTGTGCCACAGAAGGCTCCAGTTTCCTGGGCTACATCTCTTCCTGTTCCTTTTCCTTCATCCTGGGCCGCTCCTGTTCATGCTCCCCAGGCCACTACGTATCCCATTCATGCCCCATGGCTTCAGTGCCAGCTCCAGGCAGGCCTCCAGTGCTGGCTCCATCCAAGGTTTCTGTTCCAGGCCTCCAAGCTGCTCCAGTGCCGGGTTCTCTAAGCAGCTTCTGTGTGGGCTCCATGTCCTTATCCCTGTCCAGCCTGCCTTCAAGGTTTTGTCCAGTGCTATGGAGAACACTGGCTTATCAACATCTGCTCTCAATGTGTCTATGGAGAGAAACACTGACTCTTATCAACACCTGCTCTTAATGTGTCATCTAGTGCTGCAGAGAGAACTGGTCCGTTGACTCCTACCCTCACATCCTTCTACTTCTTCTACTGGCTCCATCCAAGGTTTCTGTTCCAGGCCTCCAAGCAGCTTCTGTGCAGGCTCCCTACCCTGATCAAATGTTGGCTTACCAAGCTGCTGTACCTCTATTACTGTTCCCTAGGTAGCTCTAAGACTAATGGATGACTTCCCAGCTGGCCTACCAGTGCCCCACTTAGCCTGTCTATGTTGTGACCCCAGCCTTATCCCTTTGTTTGCCCAGTTGATGGCCTGCTATCCCTCCTCTTATACACACCTGCCACTGATCTTGGACTCATGAGGACCACCGCATACACCCCACTGTTTCCACTGCTTGTTGGGAAAGCCCCCGTGTGTTATGCTCGAGTTCTGAGCTGCTCTATTTTGCGTTTATTGTGTTTTCCCTGGTTTTAACCCCTGAAAGCCTTTCTTGTTTTTTTGTTTTTTTCTGTAGTATAATATGAAGTTCAGGTAGCTTGATATAAGTGCACAGGCTTAGTGAAAATCTATGTGCTGATCTGTAATTGGATGGAGGAATTTTAATGTATGTAAAAAAAAAAAAATTAATGTATGTAATGTAATGGAACATAATGTAATGTATTGTATGTGCATCAGTAAACGTGTCATGCACACGAGCCAGAAACATCTCAAAAGCTAATACCGGTGAATATACCGTCCTGTAACCACAATTATACATGTGAGGTCGTGCGGTTTCATAAAAAAATGTTGCCACTGGCAACCTAAGCTACTGTAGATCCAGTGTGGGAATAACACAGCCTCAAGTGTATCATTGTGATGTGGGAGTTCAAGCACCATGAAACAAACGTTAAGCTGTTGTTGTTTTAATTGTAGCTCATGATCTGATCCATTTGCTTAGTCATGGCTCTAGCTCGCCTAAGTGTTGCATGCTGACACCTCGAACATCAGTGTCACATCTCAGGCTGCTGTTGCCCCTCCCTGCCCACAGAGGTCGCCCTCACCTAAGTTTTAGCCCTGGGTTTCCCACCTGATCGCAATCAGAGGCCAGTTTGTATGTTTAAAACCTCCATGTGGGTCTTTGTTCAGTGTGAAGTCTTGTTTGGTGTTTCCTGCAATTCTGAACCGTTCCTTTGTTTGTATTACGTTTCCTGGTTTTGAACCCCTGCTTCGTTTATGGTTTTTCGGTTTTTGGACTTTGAATATTTGCCAATTAAACCTTAAATTCTTCACCTCGGTTGTGGATCCGTTCTGTGACAATCAGCTCTCTATAGAAGCATTCAAAACTGAACTCTACAGGTTTACAGACATTTAACTCATAACGAAAGGGTGAAAATATGGGTGTTAAAAATTTGGGATACTCCTGTTGTCCTGTCCATATCTATCGTTTTAGATGTTTGACATAATGTGCATATGTGTATATTAGTGATATGTTTTCATGTGTTCCCGGCAGTGCGTGTACACTTTGCTGACAGAACTACTGTGCATTTGTTATACCAGGGATATTTCCCTCTTTATTATAATTATCTATTATCTATTTCCCTCTTGTACTATAATTCTATAGTACCACTAAATGAGCGCTGCAAGAGATTTAGTTTTCTATTTAATCACTGGCCAAAAACTTGTTTATTAACGACTTTATTAAACTGTTTGAAGTAATGAGTTGTGATCGCTCTGGCAGGTCCAATGGGCTGAAGAAGGTTTCAGGCATTAACTGCCTGCTGCTCAGTGCTTTCCCTATAATGTTGGATAATACATGTAACAGGTGTATTAACATTCCACATATAGACACCAATAATATATGTACAGATAATGTATGTCGTCGCTGTCCAAAGAAAAACAAGCATCTCCAAAATAGCAACTTTAAAGGAGAGGCCAAAAGCCTCATTTAACTTTAATGGAGGTCAATGGAACCAGACGTCTTTCCAAACAGCTTTGGGCCATTGGTGTTGGTCCATTCGTCATGAGATTCTCACTCGGTGTAAACAGCAGCTGATGTGTTCAAATGATGCATAAAAGTAAAAATGGACAAAAGTGGAGATGCGTGTTTTTCATTGGACAGCGATGATATATCATAATGAAAAAGTCTAAACTATAATATACTACAGAGTGTAGAGGTAAGCAATAAAACGAGAGTGAAAGTAAGGCACGGAAATAGATGAAAATGATCTAATATATTTTAGACAAACATTTGGATAAGGTTGTGTAGTAGAGCGTTAAATAGAGTGAGCTTAGCACTTACAGTTCTGTCCATGGCACTGTTGTGTGTATGGCGTGATCTTAAATGTGTTAAGTATGTGCTCTATACAAATGGAACTCTGAAGATGAGGACCGGAATATTCTACATGTCAATATACACTTAACGGATGCTCTGAACCACGGATAGAACACGGCGTAGATCAGTGGATTCACAGAGGAGTTGATGCATATTAGCCAGCCGCACACCGTCCACACCACTGACAAAGAAGTCACACTTTCACTGGACAGAGAGCTTATATAAAACGGGATCCAGCAAGCCAGATACACAAATATGACAATCCCCAGTGTCTTAGCTGCTTTGGTTTCGGAAGAGATTGAGACTTTGGCCCCATGTTTGACTGAGACGCCATTCTTCACAGCTCTGACCGCTTTAGCTTGACGTCTCGCCTCCTTAAAAATGACTGAATATAGGAGCATTACAGTAAAGCAAGGAGCAACAAACAGAATAACCAGGTCAATAAGCATCCAGGTGTGCTTTATCAGCACTACACACTCCCCGTAACATCTGGAGGAGATCTGGGACTGAAGGAGATGGTCGTTATAATACAAACAGATGATCATGTACAATAGACTAAAGGACCAGCCTAAAATTATGACCATCAACATTTTACAAACAGTCACTCTGGTGGCATAAAGCAGAGGGTCACAGACAGCCATGTAGCGGTCCCCTGCGATGAATACCAGGCTACAGAGAGACGCTGACGTTAGGAGGCCAATGATCATCTCTGTAACAGTGCATGCAGTTTTTCCAAGATACCAACAGGAGTCTGTTAATTTCATGATATTCACCGGCATAACGAACAGTCCCACGAGGAGATCCGCCACAGACAGAGAGAGGATGAGCAGGTTGGTGGGGGTGTGGAGCTGCTTGAAGTGAGAGATGGAAATGATCACCAGCAGGTTTAGAAACACAGTGCACACAGATACACAGCAGAGAAAAACATAGAGGAATATATACGCCGGGCCCGTTCGGACCTCCTTCCTGCAGGATGAGTTGTGGTCTGGAAAGCAGTACTGGACTGTGATGTTCGGCCTGTAGTCGGCATAATCCATCTGAACTAGTGCTGCACTGTCCGGTCCTGCTGCACTGACAGAACTGTCTTATTTCCTTGTGAGGATCCTCCCACTGACTCACGATTGGCTAATTTGCTTCCTGCATCAGCCACTCATATCGCTGCGGCCCAAAAAACAACAAGCATCTCCAGAATTTTAAGATAATCCTGTATTAATCCCACAGTGGGGAAATTTACAATGTTACAGCAGCACGGAGGGAAGAACAGACATATCAGGAAATATAGAAATAATAAATCAGATCTAAATACACAAAACATGCAGAATAAATCTAAATAAAATACTAAAACAATGCAACCCAGAAGACTAGGATCAGAGGAAACGTTGCACATAGTGACGGTCAACAGATTAGGCTGTGCATGGTGAATTTAGGTACTGCAGGACAAGGCAAGGCCTTGCTTACGTTCAGTGGAAGTTCATGTAGGGAGATTCTATTCTAAGTCATTCTGAAGCACTGCTGGGTCTGATCCACTCACACCAGCACCACACACACTAACACACCACCACCACCACCACGTCAGGGTCACTGCAGTGCTGAGAATGATCCACCACCCACATCATACCTGCTCTGTGGGGGTTCTGTGGGGGTCCTGGCCATTGAAGAACAGGGTAATACAGTATACAGAGAAACAGAGGGACTACAGTCTGGACCTGTACACCTACAGAGTGTCCTGTATGGTCAGTGGAGCTGATAAGATGGAGCAACGTACTAACGAATTGGCCGGTGAGTGGGTGGTTGGGCCGACATCATCTAAGGGCTTACCTGGCCCATTTTGCATGTTGCTTTCATCTACTCAGGTGTGTCTAATTGTATATGATCGCTGTCCAAAGTACAACAAGTATCTCCAAAATGACAGCTTTAGAGTAGAGGCCGAAACCCTGATTTAACTTTAATGGAAGGCAATGGAACCAGACGTCTTTCCAAGCAGATTTGGGCCGTTTCTGTTGGTCCATTCATTATGACATTTGGGAGCTTGGGACAGCTCCATGCAATTACTATTAATAGATGTCTGTAAATATTATATTTATAAAAAGCTGTTATTTTAATGATTTGCTGATCAATGTGATTAAAGTTCACATTGTAAAAAATGAAAACAGGGTTTTAATGTCTAGATATTAAAGTTTATGTTTTGTCATGGCCAGTTAAGCCAGGCTGTTGCCTTTAATAATGAATAAATTACAAGTTTAAATGAGTGATTACTTAATACCACATAAACAAAAATGATATATTCACAAACAGATCATTCTCTTATGATGAGAAAACACAGTAAACTAATATCACAAAAAAAAAAGATTATCTAGGAATAAACAGCCCAGTGGCCTAGTTAACCAGAGGACTATGAAGTGCCCTCTAGTGGTCCGTTGGCTGTACTCAGGTGGAGTCAGTAGTTTAACTGGGCCGAAACATCATATATTACCATAGTAATTATTATTATGGTCAGTATATTGATATAAACACGGTATATTTTTGTATACATGCACAACGTCGCAGTAGCAGCAGGCTAATTCAACATTTTCCGTTTGAGACAACATTGCCTGATGGCTAGCGACTGACGCAGAGGTGTCTTGGGGTGCTTTCGCAGCTACCTTGTTTGAATTTGGGCCAAATTTCTTTAAAAAATGGCTAATTGCATTTGGGCGTGCCAAAGGAATCGGGCCAGGGAAGGCACTTACCAAACCTGGCCCAATTGCGCAATTCTTTGAGGTGGCCTACATCCAGAAACTTGTTCAATCAGTACTGTTATTCATGCTTGCGGCTGTTATTAAATGCTCTTATGTTCGTTTCACAGGTGACTGTTTCTTATGTATCCCTCTAAATGTGTTGCACAGTCACCTGTGAGCAGTCTAGGTAAGGAAATGTTGGGAGGGGAAAAAAATAGGCTTTCTTTAATAAGCGTTTAATTGGCTAAACCTGGTCGTGCTGATGGTGAAAATACGGACGGTGGCAAAAATGTGCAGTTCCATTAAATAATTGCTATGTTCTCAAATAACTGAAATCAGGTGAGTGTGGAATAATTGTGGCAGGCCTAGGCTGCCTTACACCATGTTAAACATACTGGTCCCATACGGAGCCATAGGGTTCCTTTGGACCAATCCAAAGGAGCTACTTTGGCCCCCTGAAGAGCCTTACAGGAAATGGTTTCTGAAAGTTTTTTTTAAAACACATATAGTCAATCAAATAACCTTCAAATGGACCTTCGGATGAAACATGACTGGTTTGTCTAAGGAACAAAACTAGAAGGTTTTTAAAAATCACATTGTGTTTACAATAGTTGATTGTAGCTTCCTAGTGGGCCGCTATGCTAATGTCGGCATCATCAATTGGGCCTTGGGGTGATAAGTTTGAGGACCCTTGGCCTAACATCTCCCCTTCCTTATTCAATCCTGTTTGAGTCAGCCTTATCCCCATGAACTTTGAAACAGTGCTGCATCGTATAGTGTGTGTCAATGACTGAGTGGTGGCTGACAGCTTTGAATTCACCCTACAGCTAAACATGATCCGGAAACAGATTAAACCTAGAGGATGAGGACTGAAATATCCTACAGGTTAGGATATAGCTGGCTGACGTTCTGAACCACTGATAGAAGATGGCATAAATGAGTGGGTTTATGGAAGAGTTGATATGGATGAGCCAGCCAAACACAGTCCACACCATCGTTGAAGAAGCCACGCTGTCAATAGACAGAGAGCTTAAATAGAAGGGGATCCAGCAAGCCAGATAAACAAATATCACAGTTCCTATCTTTTTCGCTGCTTTCGTTTCAGAAGAGTGCGACACTTTGACCCCAGCTTTCTTTGAGTCAGTATTCGTCACGGCTCTGACAGCTTTGGCTTGACGTCTGGCCACATTAAAAATGACTGAGTACAAGACCAGTATAGCCGAGCAAGGGGCTAGGAAGGAGTACACCAGGTCGACGATCACCCAGAAGTATTTTAGAACCAGGACACACTCTCCGTAACACTGTGCGGACGTCTGAGACGGAAGGAGATGGCTGTTAAAGTACAAATAAACGGTGATGTAAAACAGACAGAAGGACCAGCCCAGAACGATCAGCAATGAGATTCTGCATACAGTGACTCTAGTGGAATACAGCAGGGGATCACTGACAGCGATGTACTGATCAACCGCAATGAAGACCAGGCTGCAGAGAGACGCCGATATTGAGACGTTACTGATCAGTGCATGGACAAAACATGACACTCTTCCAAGATACCAGCATGAGTCAATCAGTTGCATGAGATTCACCGGCACATCCAACAGTCCCACGAGGAGATCCGCCACAGACAGAGAGAGGATGAGCAGGTTGGTGGGAGTGTGGAGCTGCTTGAAGTGAGAGATGGAGATGACCACCAGCAGGTTCAGAAACACGGTGCACACAGATACACACGAGAGGAAAACGAATAAGAACACATTTGCCGGGCCTGGTCGGAAGTCCATCCTGCAAGGCGAGTCGTTTCCAGACGAGCAGTGGTTAACTGTGAGGTTTTGTCTGTAGTCCATGGTATCCCTCCGAGTGCAGATCTGCAGACCAAGACTGGCCCTCCGTGGAGTTCAGTGATGCCGAACTGAGAGGTTTGGCTTCTTGACACGTTACTTTATACCCAAGTATGAGTCTTCCCACTGGCATGTGATTGGCTAGTCCGTCTGATGCATCATTGACCTAATCTAATATTCATTAACACCATGTCATTGTTTACGTTGTAAAGAACCTGGAAGGTTGCTGTATCTCAAAGAGGTGAGTTCAAGGTCACCGTATTTGCTGCCAGCAAGACAGAGAATTATGAACAGTTTTGAATTCGATGTGCATTTCCTAAATGAAAATGAAAAAAACAAAAAATGTGGAAGAAGTTCACATGACCTAAGGACGGGTCTTATCGCTGGACCAAACTGACCAAACAGCCACGATTGTGGACATTCAGCGGGACATGATGCCCTTCATGAGTCGTCCTGTTAGTGCAGCACCATTGGCAGACGGCTGCGCCACGCAGGACTACATGCACACAGACCGTTACCATGACTGTCCTTAACACCACGTCACCGTCACCAAACACTGCAGTGGTGTCGTACAAGGTACTGTCTTATATTTAGCGACTCAGAATGGCAGCGGGTCATCTTCAGTGACGAGTCCCGCTTTAGTCTTGGTGGAGACGCCCAACGAATCCGTGTGTGGAGGCACCGTGGTCAGCACCAAGATGAAGGCCTGGTGTTACTCTACCTCCACCCGTTTGGCACCATCTGCAGGAACTGTGTTCTTTGGTGTGCACATCACCAACAATGTCACCTGGATCCTTAACACCACGTGCCTACCCAAAAACAGTGAGTGAACAAAGCCAACCTCCCCCGTATTCATCCTCACTATCTGAGATGGTCAGATTCTTGACTGCCCAGATTGTCCCTAACAGAGACCTCCTCAGTGTCCTCCAGTTCTAGTGGGGGACACAACACCATTCTCAAGGGCAGGTGGACATTC
Source organism: Prochilodus magdalenae (assembly GCA_024036415.1). Taxonomy (NCBI): domain Eukaryota; kingdom Metazoa; phylum Chordata; class Actinopteri; order Characiformes; family Prochilodontidae; genus Prochilodus; species Prochilodus magdalenae. The sequence continues at coordinate 37,312 of JAMWET010004896.1, read as the reverse complement.
CTCGATGAGCCTGAATAAATGTCTACTGGGTCAAGCACGGCTGAAGCTGGATGAGGGTAAAGATCTGAGACAGGGCCTGCCTGGGTCTGTTTGAGAGCCCGGGATAGAGCCTGGGTCAGGGTGAGGGCAGCCAAGCCTATAGTAATGTCCACGCAGACAGCAGGGTCTGCTGCAGTGTCCCCAGTGCCTCCACACACCCACTAATTGTTCCAATTCCATCGTCTGGTAATCCCTCCAAATTTGACTTTTGTCTCTGGGACTGACCTGATGAAGCCTCACATGGGCCTAGCACTCTGGTCAGGAATATCCTCTTCTCTCTTTCTCTCAAAGCAATCTTTCTGCATTCCTCTCGTTTCCATTTCAGTGCATACTAGGCAGGGTGTACTAGGCATTGCATCACTCCTCCTGTGACCCACTCCACTATGTGAAACCCAGCTGTAAACCATCATCCTTACAAGATACAGCTGAGTGGCTTTGGGCGACATCCAGTACATCATATTTCACACCGTGTCCAGCACTGTATCCTTTATCTGCTCAGACTGAACAGGCACTAAGGGGCATGTTAACCTGTCTGACTGATAAAGCTGTAAATGTACCTGGGGTCAGGGAGTCATTGACTCTTAACGCCTCCGAAATTTGACTTTTGTCTCGGTGACTGAGCTGGTGAATAGATTTTGGCCTTTCCTGTGCAGGACAGACAGAACCGGTTTGCTTTCCCTCTTAGGGAGACGATCAAGTCACTGATGAGTTATGCCACAAAGGTTTTACAATACTCTGACATTGTCTTCTCAAGAGCTGAGGAGGGCAGCACTTCTCTCATTTCACCACTGGAGGGCAGCACTCCCCACACTTCACCACTGGAGGGCAGCACTCTAATACAGCTGGTGGAGCAACTGCTTCTTTGCTCAGAAACTGGAAATCTGTGTGTATTGGAACACGACAAGGTACAACTTATATTTAATGTGAACAATCACCATAAATCTTCCAGATTCAGATTGGAATAATGGCCAGAGGTGACATACCTGGGACATAACTAAACATCTGCAGGGCACATCTTTGATTCTAACAGGACTGTCTGTATCCTGAAACCCCTAACTAAACAACATGTGCTGAACTGGGTAAGAGTGATGAGTTAAATCAGACCATGGACAACTGACTTTACATATATGTGGCAGGACATTCCACATGGCCATGATTTGGAAATGAATTACAATGTGACAGGGGCTCCTGACAGCGGTGATATCCTCAGCCTCCTGTTTGGGTAATCCAGATTATGATAAAACTTCCAAACTGAATAAAAACCGTGTTTCATTTCTGTAGCTTTGATTCAGCTCCATGGAGCAAGGCTGAAGCTGGATGAGAATAAAGATCGGAGACTGGGCCTGCCTGGGTCTGTTTGATTCCCTGAGATAGAACTTGGCTCAGGGTGAGGCCTAGGGATAAAGCACAGCTAGCCAAGGCTATAGTGATGTCCATGGAGGCGGGTGGGTCTGCTGTGGCGTCCACACAGTCAGCTGGGTCTGCTGCAGTGTCCACAGTGCCGTATAGAACATCTTGACCCCTGGGGTTGTGATAAAAAGGAATTCCTTGGCCCGTCAGGGTCCAGGCCTGTGAGGAACACTGTCAGGAAGGCAGTGTTGTTGACTGGAATAAGTGAGGATCAGTAAAGTCTGTGTAACCGTCTGGGGACGGGAGGATGCGTCTTCCTTTCATCTGGCTCTCTAATATTTCTTTCATGATCCTCTTATGGCTACAACAGTAGACGATGCTTCATGGTTATTTGCACAATATCAACACCCAAGTACAATTCGGTCTTCAGTGGGGAATTCTAAGCCTCACATGGGCCTAGCGCTCTGGTCAGGAATATCCTCTTCTCTCTTTCTCTCAAAGCAAACTTTCTGAATTCCTCTCGTTTCCATTTCAGTGCATACTAGGCAGGGTGTACTAGGCATTACATCACTCCTCCTGTGACCCACTCCACTATGTGAAACCCAGCTGTAAACCATCATCCTTACAGCTGAGTGGCTTTGGGCGACATGCCAGTACATCATATTTCACACCGTGTCCAGCACTGTATCCTTTATCTGCTCAGACTGAACAGGCACTAAGACAACCTGTCTGACTGATAAAGCTGTAAATGTACCTGGGGTCAGGGAGTCATTGACTGTTAACGCCTCCGAAATTTGACTTTTGTCTCGGTGACTGAGCTGGTGAATAGATTTTGGCCTTTCCTGTGCAGGACAGACAGAACCGGTTTGCTTTCCCTGTTAGGGAAGCGATCAAGTCACTGATGAGTTATGCCACAAAGGTTTTACAATACTCTGACATTGTCTTCTCAAGAGCTGAGGAGGGCAGCACTTCTCTCATTTCACCACTGGAGGGCAGCACTCTAATACAGCTGGTGGAGCAACTGCTTCTTTGCTCAGAAACTGGAAATCTGTGTGTATTGGAACACGACAAGGTACAACTTATATTTAATGTGAACAATGAGCATAAATCTTCCAGATTCAGATTGGAATAATGGCCAGAGGTGACATCCCTGGGACATAACTAAACATCTGCAGGGCACATCTTTGATTCTAACAGGACTGTCTGTATCCTAAAAGCCCAACTGACTTTACATATATGTGGCAGGACATTCCACATGGCCATGATTTGGAAATGAATTACAATGTGACAGGGGCTCCTGACAGCGGTGATATCCTCAGCCTCCTGTTTGGGTAATCCAGATTATGATAAAACTTCCAAACTGAATAAAAACCGTGTTTCATTTCTGTAGTTTTGATTCAGCTCCATGGAGCAAGGCTGAAGCTGGATGAGAATAAAGATCGGAGACTGGGCCTGCCTGGGTCTGTTTGATTCCCTGAGATAGAACTTGGCTCAGGGTGAGGCCTAGGGATAAAGCACAGCTAGCCAAGGCTATAGTGATGTCCATGGAGGCGGGTGGGTCTGCTGTGGTGTCCACACAGTCAGCTGGGTCTGCAGCAGTGTACCCAGTGCCGTATAGAACATCTTGACCCCTGGGGTTGTGATAAAAAAGAATTCCATGGCTCGTCAGGGTCAAGGCCTGTGAGGAACACTGTCAGGAAGGCAGTGTTAATGACTGGAATAAGTGAGAATCAGTAAAGTCTGTGTAACCGCCTGGGGACGGGAGGATGCGTCTTCCTTTCATCTGGCTCGCTAATATTTCTTTCATGATCCTCTTATGGCTACAACAGTAGACGATGCTTCATGGTTATTTGCACAATATCAACACCCAAGTACAATTCGGTCTTCAGTGGGGAATTCTAAGCCTCACATCGGCCTAGCGCTCTGGTCAGGAATATCCTCTTCTCTCTTTCTCTCAAAGCAAACTTTCTGCATTCCTCTCGTTTCCATTTCAGTGCATACTAGGCAGGGTGTACTAGGCATTACATCACTCCTCCTGTGACCCACTCCACTATGTGAAACCCAGCTGTAAACCATCATCCTTACAGCTGAGTGGCTTTGGGCGACATGCCAGTACATCATATTTCACACCGTGTCCAGCACTGTATCCTTTATCTGCTCAGACTGAACAGGCACTAAGGGGCATGTTAACCTGTCTGACTGATAAAGCTGTAAATGTACCTGGGGTCAGGGAGTCATTGACTCTTAACGCCTCCGAAATTTGACTTTTGTCTCGGTGACTGAGCTGGTGAATAGATTTTGGCCTTTCCTGTGCAGGACAGACAGAACCGGTTTGCTTTCCCTCTTAGGGAGACGATCAAGTCACTGATGAGTTATGCCACAAAGGTTTTACAATACTCTGACATTGTCTTCTCAAGAGCTGAGGAGGGCAGCACTTCTCTCATTTCACCACTGGAGGGCAGCACTCTAATACAGCTGGTGGAGCAACTGCTTCTTTGCTCAGAAACTGGAAATCTGTGTGTATTGGAACACGACAAGGTACAACCTATATTTAATGTGAACAATGACCATAAATCTTCCAGATTCAGATTGGAATAATGGCCAGAAGTGACATACCTGGGACATAACTAAACATCTGCAGGGCACATCTTTGATTCTAACAGGACTGTCTGTATCCTGAAACCCCTAACTAAACAACATGTGCTGAACTGGGTAAGAGTGATGAGTTAAATCAGACCATGGACAACTGACTTTACATATATGTGGCAGGACATTCCACATGGCCATGATTTGGAAATGAATTACAATGTGACAGGGGCTCCTGACAGCGGTGATATCCTCAGCCTCCTGTTTGGGTAATCCAGATTATGATAAACCTTTCCAACTGAATAAAAACCGTTTCATTTCTATAGCTTTGATTCAGCTCCATGGAGACAAAGACAGGCCAGGGTATTACCCTTAATGGTTTGAGGGCTATTCATGGGCTATCATAGCCATATCTGATACTTACCAAATTCATTTAAAATGTGAGAATTATGACCAGCCACCCAACAGTAGAGGCACCTACCCTCCCACATGACAGAATCACATTCTAGGTGGGAGAAATGGGTGCAGCCCAACTGCATGGGCTCCGACAGCTGGCTTGAGAGGAACAAGAGGCAATGAAGGAGCCATAGACCCCCAGGGGTAGAGCGTGTTGAGGGTACACACGCTCACAGTCCCTCCAATGTCCCCACAGCCGTTAGTTCCATTTTAGGGCTCACTTAGAGAGTTTCTTGAGCATCAAATCATCATGTATGTCATCACTTAGCTCTTATTGGAAGGCAGCCGTGAGAGTCTTTGTGCTCCAGCTACTGGCCAGAATGCAGAATTCATTAGTGTAATCCACCACTGAACACTGGTCCTGCCTTATCTGAATAAGAAGAGAACCAGCGACCCCTACGCAGACTGGATGGCTCCCAGACCAGCGTGGCCCAGGCCAGAGCTCGATTGGTGAGTAGTGATTTTATGTAGACTACTTTGGAGCATTTGATGGGGAATCTTGAGGGTTGCTGTCAGAGTAGTAGAAAAGAACCCTAGTCCCCTTGGTGCCCATTACATCCTTCTGGCTACAGGAGGAGGGGCCTGCTTTAGAGGCCTCCATGACACAGTGCCAGTGCTCAAACAAAATAGGCAATAGGTGATGAAACACAAGGGAGGTGTCGTTTGAAAGTGCTGGGATGACTGGAGTGCCTCTGTGGCTGGGTTGAGCATGGTAAAAAGAGAGCATAGCAAAAGTTTGAACTTTTTAAATTCACTCGGGAACATCCAAAACAAGACTGTGGGCTTGAGGATGTCAAGTTGGGCTAATTACTGGCTTCATCCAGAAGCACACGCGCCTGGCAGTATGGATGGAAAAGCTCTGAGCTCAAAGTCTAAAATGTGCCAGGCTGGGACCCAGCACTGCTGTAGATACCAGCGCATAGGAGCTACAGTGGGCTGGCTTGAGATGTGAGACCTGAAATGTTGGGTTTATAAACATGGAGTGGAGAAGGAAAAGGTGGTAGCACACCTGCCGGTTCACCTACTGCATCACCTTTCAGGGGCCCATAGATCACAGGGCTTATGTGACTCAATCTTTAATGATAAACGTTTGGTCGAAAGCCAAACCCACTGCCTCAGGCAAAATGAGGGCCCGAGTTATGACCTATGACCTACCTGTGACCTTCTGTTGTGATGCTCTGGCTTTCTGCATTGCAGTTCCGGCCTTTAGCCACACCTGCCATAATTGCTTAATGAAGTCCTGGAACACACCAAGTGAAGGGTCAGGCTGAGCTGGGAAACATGGTTTGCATGCTCCTGTTAGAACACACTTTCCATCGGCTCAGATAACTAAGGCATCTGGGTGTTGATCAAAGGGAGGCACCACCTAGTGTCTGGAGGTGAACGTCAGGCTTAGTGTTCATCGATCTCGGCCGATAAAACAACAAAATCTAACAGGGTGAGAAGAAGTGCCAACCTGGTCTGGTATAGGTTCAGGTACCTGGCCTACTGAATGTAGTCCCTGGTGTCTTAGTGTTATTCTTTTAGCTTCATGTGAAGATGATTTTCCAGTAGGAACTAGACAACCTGTCAGACGTAGAGTATATGTTTGTCCATGGAAGGGCTGTAGATGAGGATGTTCACCCAACCAACACAGCTGTCCAGAGTCTGCCATAGGATCTCGTCAATGAAACGTTGGAAGATTGCAGTGGCATTCATTAAGCCAAAGGGCATCACAGGGTATTCATTGTGGCCTGACAAGGTATAAAGATTGTCATCCTGGTGCATCCTGATGAGGCGGTAGGCACTGTTCAAGTCTAGTTTGGTAAAACTGAGGCTTGGTGAAGTGCCTCAGTAGTCAAGGTCATGAATGCTCATTCTATTGAGGTCACAATAGTTAATGTGGAGCGAATGCTAGCATCCCTCTTTCCCACATAAAAGAAGGCTCCCTTACACTGAGCCATGCCACCTACTACTAACGGGGTCAGCCAATCCACTCATGGATTATGTTGCTGCAGCTAGGAAAACCCGTTAACCGGCTGCAGTTCCAGGGCCTGGTTAAACGGAAACAATATCTGCTCTATGTGGTGCCCCAATTGGAGATACTGTATGTCTGTCCCGACCCAGGAGGGGGTATCACTGATGGCTGAGACTAACACCAGAACATCAAGGTGATCTAGGGGCTGGTTGAGGTTCATGGCCAAAATGGCATCAATGGAATTCCCTGGTTCATTACTGTTCTCCTTTCTGGTACCTCCCCACAGTCTCTCGCTGGAACTCCAGGCACTCCAAAAAAAACTCCACTGTGGTGAATCTTAAGGGTTCCTGCTTAAAAGTCAACACACACTACAGCAGAAAACCCCTATTGCACCCTGGGTGCCCATCCCGTTTTTCTGGGGAGGGCAGGTGAGATTCTGTTTAAGGTAGTGTACTTATAAGTGAAGGATGTTCAAGAGGTGATGATACCGTAGGCTGTGTGGGCGGGTCAGTTTGTTGGCTCTCTGTTAAGGCTCAAACAAGGCCCTGCAGATGGAAAACACCTCCCAGTTGAGCACCATTACATAGGATCATAGGGGCCAGTAAATTGGCCCTTCCAAGCTGTTGCTTTCCTCAGTGAGTTCTCTGCTAGATACTCCACATGCACACCAGTGCACACTGCCGGGGAAACCTAATCAGAACAGTGGGAACAGTGGGCAAAGGTTAAGGAAGGATGCCAGGTCTGGGATGATTTCTGAATACCAGGCAGCCACTGTTGACATAGGTGGGCTAAAGGTGTTCTCTCAAGAGCACCAGGTCATCCTGTGAATATGGACAGCTCTGGGATGCTTTCCAGGGGCACTAGGTGTAACTGTGAATTTGGGAAGCTCCGCTGTCCTGTCCTAGTACAGCAAGTCAACTGACTCAGATCTGCTGTCATCTTCCTCTTTCTCAACATTAGTTTGTTACATACAGGCTGGCTACTCCAGTGTGCTACTCCATAAGGAATTACATAGCTCCCAATCAGTAGAGCTGCATTCACCACCAGTTGGGGCTTTAGCCATTGTACAGGCTAAGCTGGATTAGGATGTCCCCAAGGAACAGAGACACAGAAGCGAAACATGGGTGTGAAGAGAAAAGATCTGAAGCTTGTCTTGGCTCACTGACACTCTCCAGAGCAACAGGTGGCATTTTCAGGCAGGGTGGCAGGTCTGGAGATGCTGTCCAGGGAATCAGGCAGCGCTGTCCACATATGCAGCTCTGGAGTGGTTTCCCAAGCACCTGGTGGTGCCATTAACATGGGATGCTCTCTGAAGTACAAGGCAGAATAGCTTTGGGTGCTCTCCACAGCACCAGGCAGTCCCCAGGCATAGGGTGGTTGCAGCCATGAGGGCCAGGGAAGTGCTTAACCTCTACCACAAGCGCAAACTCACTAGGCCCAACTCCCCGACCCTGCCAATCTTGGCTGCAGTCTAGAGAACTTCAGGCACCAAACATGGGGACGTCTGGTCACCCTCATGCAGGGCTAAGCTTCTTAGCTGATGCTGCTTTCCTGGTAGGAGTAGTAAATTACACTCCAGTGCCACCATCACTCAATGTGGCTGGTATTAGTGGCATTGTTTTGGTTTTATCACCAGCAATTAAACTCATGTTGCATTGCTGCTTTATACATGTCATTGCTAAGGCCACGTTGTGATCTGTTAGACATTGATCAGGCCATGAGCTGTTATTAGTGTTGTTTCTCAGTATAAAGTCAACTAGAATCAGGAGCAGGAGTGATGACAAGATGCCAAGATGTGTTCATTTGGACACAGCCTTTTAATTATGGTTGCTATGGTTAATTCCGGTTGCAACTATACTGTTATTCGAATTTTCTTTTTTTTAGTTTTCTCCTTTTTCATCGCCGACTAACTCGTCCCGCAGCTTTCAAGATATCGACTCCGTTCCAAGTCCAGATTGTCCGGTATGGTGCGCTGATGTGGGCTTGTATACAGCTTTTTGATCGGATGCACGGATTCCGAGTAGGAAGGAATTTTTCCGGATTTTTTTCCCATAGAGAATGAATAGGATCGAAAAACACATGCCAATCTAACCTACTTCCGCTCGACCTAGAGACACCAAATCGGATACACTAGCTTAGGGCACAGCCCCGAGCAGGAATTCAGTGTTTGATTGACCCGCACTCGTTTGTTTCTTCTTTTTGTTTCGCATCCCTCGATCCTCCCATAAAGTCCCAGTCATTTTAGGACCCCTCTAAAGCCAGCTGTTTCGTTCGCCCAAGAGGCGCGAAACTTCACATACACACTAAGGGGAGGTCCCCAATCACTAATCCACAGCTGCACTCCTCTATCTGTCATTTATTTATCCCTCGTTTCTCCCATAGAGTCCAAGTCATTTTCGACATAAACCAAGCAGTAATGCTTTCGTGCGCCCAAGAGCCACCAAACGTCACGTACTCACTAAGGGTAGGCCCCCAGACGCTAATCCACAGTCATACTGAGCCACACTCATTTATTCATCCCTCGTTACTCTCTTAACAAGCTGCACCACCATTCCACTTTTCCTTCCGGAAACGCACTTTTGTAGTTAATATTGCTGTTCATTAGTTCGAGATGCGTTTACTAGTGCTGCTCTCCATTATCCTCCTGAGACCCGGACCCTGTTTTATTGGATGGTTGATCATGTAAGTAAGGTTTTGTCTACTTAAATATTTACATATTTGCATACATTTTTAAGTTCAAAATTCTATTTTTTTGCTGACATTTTAGAATCAATGTTGTTTACGGGGGGAAGTTTTGGGTTTCACTTTTGAATCACTTTATAGATCAGAAAATATGGTCAACATTAAAAACAAGTTTTTAGGCTTAAAATGTTTTATAATCATATTATATGTTATATAACTACAAATTATATATGATCGTTACCCTCTAGAAACCTCTTTAGAACACAATTATAGATATGGATTCGGAGTGTGAGAAAAAACCTTTAGAGATATGTGTTATGCATTTCATACATGTCTAATCAGGGCCTTAGAAAAAACAAAACAGTACATCAGTAGTAATGAAAATATGAAACAACGTCTGTTACTTTGGTGAATGTTTGTGTTCTTGAGTGTGTGAATAGTTTTTAAAACATCATCCCTAATAAGAACACACTGGTGAACCTCAGAGTCTGTGTGTAAACCAAGATAAGTGGGTTCTAAGTAAGGTTGGTGAATGAGGTCGAGTGTTTTAAACATACCTCTGCATCACATCTGCTTTTGAATATAAGAATGCAATATGATTCAATCAGCAGCCCACTGTAAATTTAATGAAGGACTAAAGAGCCAAACAAAGTATGGTAACTGAACATACTGAGCTTCCTCGAGGGCAAGCTCAGAATTAATTAGGGTGACATATTCTATATTTATACATGAATGGCTTAATCAAAACTCACACATAGATTTAAAAATATCATATCACATATGTCATTTAAAGCTGCAGTATCTTAGGGAAACATAATGAGCTATAATTATGAAGGCATTAGGTGTTGAGTAAGTAAATAGCAACTGGGGAGCTTGTATTCCTCCAGTGGCCTTATGCGAGCTGATTCATACAGTATGAACCACAACTGAAAAGGGAAGGGAAAAAAAGGCAAGCGCTGTGATGCGGCCTCAGCCTTGGATTCAGTTCAGAATTAAACTCACTCAGGGAACAAATTAACCCTTGCTGATGAGAGCACACATACTCTACAGGTTACTATATACTGAACAGACATTCTGAACCACTTATAGAAGATGGCATATATTAGTGGATTCATGGAGGAGTTCAGGTATATTAGCCAGGTAAACACAGTCCACACCATTGATGAAGACGTCAAGCTTTCAACTGTCAGAGAACTCAGATAATAAGGTATCCAGCAAGCCAGATACACAAATATCACAATGCTCAGTGTTTTAGCTGCTTTGGTTTCAGAAGAGTTAGAAACTTTGTCTCCAGGTTTGTTGGAGACACCATTCCTCACAGCTCTAACAGCTTTAGCTTGACGTCTCGCCTCATTAAAAATTAAGAAATACAAAACCAGTATAACAAAGCAAGGGGCTAGGAAAGCATATACAAGGTCAACAATCACCCAGGAAGGTTTTACGACCAGTACACACTCTCCATAGCATCTAATGGATATCTGAGATGGAGTGAGGTGGTTATTGTAGTACATGAAAATAATAACATACATTAGACAAAAAGCCCAGCCTAGAATTATACTCACAGTCATTTTACACACAGTGACTCTACTAAAATAAAGCAGAGGGTCACTGACAGCAATGTACCGGTCAACTGCAATGAATACTAGATTACAGATAGACGCGGTTACAGAGACATTATTGATCACTGAAAGAATGCAGCATGGTAGAGCTTCAAGATACCAGCAAGAGTCAACCAGCTGCATGATATTCACAGGCATCACAAACAGTCCCACGAGGAGATCCGCCACAGACAGAGAGAGGATGAGCAGGTTGGTGGGGGTGTGGAGCTGCTTGAAGTGAGAGATGGAAATGATCACCAGCAGGTTTAGAAACACAGTGCACACAGATACACAGCAGAGATAAACATAGAGGAATATATAAACAGGGCCCGTTCGGACCTCCTTCCTGCAAGACAAGTTGTTGTTAGGATAGCAGAACTGAGCTGTGATGTTTTCCTGATAGTTAGTTTCCTCCATCTGAAACAGAGGCAGATCATATAACTGGATCTGATCGAAATGAGTTCAGCTCGGCTGGGAGCTGAACTGAAGGACTTGCCCGTTTGACATCTCACTTTATACTTGAGCGTGACTCCTCCTACTGACCTCTGAGTGGCTAGATTGTCCATTACATCACTCACTCATCAGGTATTCAATACTACATCATTAATTATGTGAGGAAGATTCTGGTAATAAGGAGACGAAGTCAGTGACAAGCTATATTTGATCCATTTTGAGGGAATTTCAGCCTACTTTGTCAGAATTGTTGGTAGTCATGGTGACAAACAAAACATACATGGGTTTCTTATCTGTGCGCTAGAAAAGGAGTTTGTTTTTACCAGGGGCTGGGGATTTACTCTGTAACAAATGAGTCTGGCATTCGTTGGTAGCACCCCTTCCTTGTACTCTGCCAACAGAGATTATTATTCCTAGAAATATAACTGTAAGCCTGGACACCTGTCTCTGTGTTACTGATATGATAGGCCACAATTTGAATAGACCCATCAATGGGAAACGCCACACCTCGGTAGCATCGATCAACTACGTCACAAGCTTCTACGGCGTTCACTGTCATAGCAGAGATTACCTCGCTGCTGAGCTGGGACCTCCTAGATACCCCACCATCTTACTACAACCAGCATGAGAAACATCATCATATCATCATAGCCGTAGGAGGGCTGCCAGCATTGCTGCAGAGGTTAAAGGGGTGGGGGGTCAGCCTGTCAGTGCTCAGACCATACGCTGCATGCTGTGTCAATCTGGTCAGCATGGCTCTCGTCCCCGAAGGAGACCTCTTCTAAAGGTGATGCTGAACACAAGCAGACTGAGGACATGGATTACTGGAACCATGTCCTGCGGTCTGATGAGACCAAGATAAACGTATTTGCTTCAGATGGTGTCAAACGTCTGTGGTGGCAACCAGGTGAGAAGTACAAAGACTAGTGTGTCCTGCCTGCAGTCAAGCATGGTGGTGGGAGTATCATGATTTGGGGATGCAGGAGTTGGAACTTGAAGTTGGAGTGGAGTGTGATCTCTCTTTAAACAGGGTGAAACCCAGCCAGGGGTGGCCCAGCTAGAGCCTGGAATGTTAGCGTAGCCCGCCCTATTAATGGCCCCCGACTTTCCCATGCCTACTGCACAGTCTATCCCGAAAGTTCTGAGCTCAAGCTCTAGAATGTTCAAGTTCAGGACCCAACAATGCTCATCTAGTCTGTACCCTTCCCAGTCCTCCAAGTCCTGGAAACCACCTAAAGAGACTCCAACAGCTGGTAGACCATAAATTGGTGGCAGGGAATTAGAGACCAGTACATGGGGGCTACAGAGGGCTGGCACGAGATGTGAGACTTCCAGTGTGAGGTTTATATGCATGGAGTAAAGGCAGTAGCACAACAGGTTGACCTGCTGCACCACATTTAAGGGGCCTACAGATTGCAGGGCTTATGGAACTTGACCTTTAATGGTAGGTCTTTGGTCTAAAGCCAAACCTACCGCCCTGGGCAAAATGAGGAGGTGTTCTGACCAAGAGGATATCAACAAACTAAGTATCAACAAAAAACTGTTGGATGGCAGTTCCCACTTCAATGCATCAGGGTGATGACATGACTTTCCAAGAATATAGGCTCTGAAGGTTGATCAATGGGAGGCACCACCCACTGTCTAGACAGAGTTTCAGGCTCTGTGTACCTGGGTGATACAACAAAACAAAATCAAAGCCCCTGATGAACATTGAACACCCGATATGGTGTGGTTTAAAGTACCTGGCCTATTGAATGTAGATGTAGTTGTCCATCCAGACCAAGAATTTGATTCCCTCCAGGCAATGTCTTCATTCCTCCAGAACCAGTTTCACTGCCAGTAACTCCCAGTCCCCAATATCAAAATCTCTATTAGGTCCTCATTAATAAAACACAGGAAGATGCCAATGGCATTCATTAAACCAATAGGCATCACAAGGTACTTACTGAGGCCCGATGGGGTAATGAAGGCCATTTATAGTTTGTCAACCTGGTGGACCCTGTTGAGGTTGCAATGCCTCAAAGGCCAAGGTCATGAGTGGCAACAAAAACAATTGTCCTTAGTGGTTATTCCATTCGGGCGGCAATAATTAATGTAAGGGTGAAGGCCACGATCTTTCTTTCCCGAAAAAAAAAACCAGCACAAGCTGGAGAGATAGATGGTTGAATGAAACTCAACATTATTGCGTCCCTGAAATGTTCCTCCATTAGAAAACAGAGAAAGATAAATTGGTCTCCATCAAGGGGAGTAGGTACCTGAAAGGATATCAATACCACAGCCTTAGGACCGGCCTTTGTTTGCTGAAGACTCCTGATAAGTCTTGGAAGTCAACGAGGTCTTGGCATAAGTCAGGTCTGACGGATGGATCATTGACCTTTTTTAGAAGTTGCAATCAGTTTCTTAATGCAGGTTCCCTGAAATTAAACCCTGCAAACTGCCACAGACACAGATGTTGCCGCAGCCAGGAAAACCCTGGGTCTGAACAGCTAAGTCTTGGCTGATCTTTCACAACCCAAGAGGACTACAGCTATTTGGAAAGACTAACATCAGAACATCTAGGTGATATAGGGGCAGGTTAAGATTCATTGCCAGGGTGGCATCAATGAAATTCCTTCCTGCCCCAGAATCAAGCAAGACCTAAAGTCATATATGGAGACTGGGGGTGGATGCTCCCATGGCAAGATTGTAGTCACATACTGGCACTGCCAAGGCCTTAGCTCATTGAGAAGTGATAGTATATAGGCTGCTTTGGAGCGTTCAGTGGGAATCTAAAGGGTTGCTGGTCAAGATCCAACTCACACTGCTGCAGAAAGCCCATGGGGTGACTTCAGAACACCAGGTATCACTGCTGACGTGGGCGGCCTAAAGGTGTTCTCTCTAGAGCACCAGGCAGCACTGTCAGCATGGACAGCTCTTGAGTACTCTGGAACTGTCGATGTGGGCAGCTCTTGTCTGTAATTGTGGGAGAAGCCTTACACAGTAGGTCTCCAATGCCAACATAGAGGCTGTGAGTGGGCCCCTAAGCAAGAGAAGAGATTTGAAGTGTGGCCAGTTTGACATCGTACTTTAGACCAGGGGTGGCCCAGTCAGAGGCTGGGACAATAGAGTAGCCCCCTCTATTAATGACTACTGACATTCCTATGCCTACTGCACAATCCCTCCTGAGAGCTCTGACCTCAAGCTCTAGGATGTGCCAGGCCAGGACCCAACATTGCTTCTCTGGTCTGTACTCCTCCCAGTCTGCCAAATCCTGGGAACCACCTGATGAGACTCCAACACCTGACAGATAGTATAGCCCGCTGACCCAGCAACCAGAAAGTGGTGTCGTTTCAGTCCCTTGCTTGATTGGCACTGGGTCAGTGGTGATAACTGTCTAAATGCAGCTATGCCTTTTAAGGCCAAAGTGCATGGCAGGTCTGCCGTTTGTATTGGGGCTGGTACACTTGCAATGGTATCTATCACATGTCCCCAGCTGGAGTTCTTGTTGGAGCCTTTGGACTTTGAAGATGGGTATCTTCTCGAAGGTCTGCTTTTGTGCCCTACTCTGGTGTCTGCAAAGAAGGGTCTGTTAAAGCACCTGTGGTTAACCTGTACTGACATGTGGCTTTCACCGCGCCATATAATTTGCACAGTACACGCAGTGGTGGTGGCTTCTCAAGAACCAGTCACAAAGGTGTCTGTGGAGTCCTCTTATGAAGATGGTCTACAAAAACAAGACCTTAAAGTTTAAGTTGTCGGTTCTTTTAACATCTGGTGAGCTATTTGGGCCATGTGGTCTCTGCTGGAGGTGTGGTAACTGACCCTGCAAAAACTGAAGTGGTCAAAGAGTGGTAGCGCCCAGGTCACTTCGCAGAACTTTGTTCATTCCTTTGCTCTGCAAGCTACTACTGATGCTTTGTGGGAGACTTTTCCAAGTTGGCAGCACCTCTGCAACATCTAGTAGGGAAACTGAGTGGGCCTTGGTGAAATTCTATTTAAATTTTTGAAGGAACGACTTACCTCTGCCCCAGTTTTGGCATAAGCTGACTTTACTAAGGTGGATGCCAGACATGGTGGACCGGTGTTGTTGCAGGAACAGGATGGAAAGGTGTGGCCAATTGCATTTGCTAGCAGAGGGTTGAGGCCTATGAGAAGAACATGGAGAATTACAGTTCCATGAAGCTAGAACTCCTTGCAGTGAAATGGGCTGTGACTGAAAAGTTCAGGGAATACTTACTGGGCCATCAGTTTACCATTTTTACTGATAATAACCCCTCAAGCCATTTGCAGACTACCAAGCTCGGGGCTGTGGAGCAATGATGGGCATCCCAACTGGCATCCTTTAATTTTAATATCAAATATCGTCCTGGAAAGCATAATCAAAATGCTGATGACTGGTCAAGGCAGTTCTTGGAGCGTTTTGCTGTGGGGACAGAGATCCCACCCTTGGTGGCAGTAGCTGTTGTTGAAGAACAGCTGAATGTCCCAGAGAGCCAGTGCAGGAAGGGGACCCACCAACTGGGCCAGTGCGGAAGTTTCACAGTAAGGGGTGACGTCCAAGAGCGGAAAAGGTCGAAGCCTTACATGGCCTGAGTAAGGTGTTGACCCGGTAGTGGGACAAACTGGTTGAGTGAGAAGGTGTATTGTACTACCTTACTCACCCTTCAGGTGGAGCACCAGAGCATTTTCAGCTGCTCCTTCCACAGGGTTTACAAAAGGAAGTCCTTCATAGTGTAACACACTCAGCAGGTTGCTGAAGCTCCCGGGGAGGGAGATGCAACAGGGGGTTAGCTGCTTCCCTCAACCTCCATAAAGAAATCCAGGTGGGAGACAGCCGTTCGGAGTACTGGACCATTTATTGGGCAAGGGAGCCTCGTGGTTACAATCCCAGACAACACTGAAGCAGAACATACAGGCTGCAAACACTCGTAACCATTCCACGTGCCGTACTTATCAACCGTTAGCTTTGTACCCCCTCTCTCGCTCACGACATATGGCATAGTGTGCTCAATGCCAGCACTTAAAGTGACGGTTACCATAGCGTCCATGATGATCATGGACACCAGGGCACTGAAAGGACTCTTCAGCTGCTGCAGTGTTTTTGGCTAAATACAGCTCAGGATGTGAAACGGTGGTGCCAGTAGTATCAACGATGTATGCTGGAAAAGGCTGTCAAGCCCAAGGTTCAAGCATTTCGGGCGACGTTACAGGCTACCCACCCAAACAAGATCTTGGCGATTGACTTTACACTCTTATAGCCGTCCACTGATGGCCGTAAAAATAGGTTGCTCCTGACTGACAGTTTTACCAAGTATTTACAAGCGATCGCCACTAAAGATCAGAGGACAACTACAGTGGCCCAGGCTCTAGTACAACATTGGTTTCACCGGTTTGGCCCCCCAGTACGTATCCACTCAGACCATAGGTGAAATTTTGAAAGCATGTTGATTCGATAACTTTGTAGGGTGTATGGCACTACAGAAGAGTAGGACAACACCATACCACCCCCATGGGAACGGGCAGTGTGAATGTTTCAATCTTACCATACCTACTGCAAATGTTGCCTGCAGTGGAAAAGTGGCACTGGTCACATCGCCGTCCTTAGTTGACCTTTGCTCATACTGCCACCCCTCACCAGACAACTTAACCGGCTCCACATTTTCTTATGTGTGGTTTTCAGCCAAAGTTACCTGTGGGCTTTCTGCTGGGAACTGGGGATGTTCCTCAAGATGCTGTGTCTGGGAGCAGAAGCACCGGAGGTGTCTGAACCACCACAATCCCCCACCTCTGACACACTGGCGGTTCAGTCTATGCATGCTCCCTTATGACGCTCTGCTAGGTCTACAGCAGGCCAACATTCCAACCCTCACAGACTCCCAAGAACAGCGGTGATTGGGAGTGATGGAGATGGATCATCAGACCAGGTACCTTAAAGTTGCAGTGGTGCAGGCTGCCATTGTCAGACTGCTGATTCATTTGGAGGACGTGGATTGTAGCCTTGTATAGGTGTTGCCATGGGGACCTGGTAGTATGTGAAATTTGAGCAGGAAGTTACTGCACTAGCTGGGGGGCCTGTGGATCTGGTATTTAAACAGATGCCCCGGGGACCTTAGAGCAGTTTGGCTGAAAATTGTTGTTTTTGTGACTTTTAGGACCCACAAGAATGAAATACCCAACCATGTATTCAATGTATGTGAATAAAAATAACCAGACACACATAGAGTGTGTTATTAATCAGCTTTACTGTTTTCATATGAATTAAGGTGTAATTAAAGTTCTTATAGAGCAAGGTAGGCTTATAGTCTAACTGCACAAGTCTCGTATCCCCAAACCACAAACTTAGCTAGCTAGCGAGCTAGCTCTCTCCAAAAAGCCAAACACTGTCACGTGTCAATACTTAAAACACTGTGGTATGATAAATACAACCACTATACATATATATATATAAGCCCAGAGTTACACTGTTCTTATGCTTTTGCTTTTCTTTTATTGTGTCTTACTTTTCGCTGCTCAAAGTTTGAGGTGTTTGGAGTGTTAAGCTTCCCTCTAGCCTGTGGACTATAGTGAGTATTAAGACCTGTATTGGACATACGGCGACTCACTGGCGAGAGGTTGGAGGGTTTTAATGTTGTAGTTAGTTTGTTTTTGGTTTGTTTGTAGTTTGCTAGACAGTGGCTGGATAATTGTGGAGCTGTGGTATCGACAGATGTATGTGTGTATGGGTATATGCTGTTCACTAGTGTGGTAGAAGCTGCAGAGCAGTATAGTGTGAGAGACTGCTGTGGCCTCCCAACGCCAGGAACGTGCCTGTCCAGTGGCATAGTATTAAAGCTATTTTATTTAATTTTGGTTTTGCCAAACTGACGGTAACCCGTTTCTTTTAATCAACTTCAGAACATTTAATAACTTGTGTGTTGTTTTTCCTTAGACGTGTGTCTGTGGATTATTATACACAGAGCTCCCCTTTGCTCCAGTCCTAATCCAAGGGGTGGCGGAGTCTGGCAAATAGTATATAGGGGGCGCCACATTAAAATTGCAGAATTATTTTAAATTGCAGCTCTAGCAATTAGTGGTATTGTTTTGGTTGTATAATCATCAATCAAAATTTAGCTACATTGCTGCATAATACATTTTGCTTGTAGTCCTGCTGTGCTTCCTGCCAGCAGAGCATCATCGTCTATGATTGGTTAGGGGCTGATTAGGCCATGGTATGACCTGTTAGCAGTGTTTTTTTCAGTGCTGTTATTTGTGTGTTTATTTGGACACATCATTTTAATCCTGTATACACATGATCTACAGATAGCACTATGACATCTGGGTGTGCCATAGAGCCGTAGAGCACCTTCCAGAAAGACCAGATATGGGAATAGAAGATGCCTTTTTGAAGTCTAAGGTATTGATGTAAACATGGTTTAGGCCTTGTCCTATAGTATTCCTCAAAGTGAATATCTGGGCACTGCATGATCCTCATTTGTGATATGCAGCTTCTATTTTCCATACTTATTTATGTGTGTAAATATAAACACTAGAAGAGAACAGCATAAACAGCTTGTTAGAAAGTCACATAGATTTAACTATATCACATCATATATACTATTTAAAGACGCAGGATCTCAGGGAAATATGATGAACTATGATTATGAATACATTATCAAAGAGCTGAATGAGTAACTCAGCAACTGGGGAGCTTGTATTCCTCCAGTGGCCTTATGCAAGCTGATTCATACAGTAAGAACCACAAATGAAAAGGGGAGCAAGCACTGTGATGCGGCCTCAGCCTTGGATTCAGTTCAGAATTAAACTCACTCAGGG
Source organism: Prochilodus magdalenae (assembly GCA_024036415.1). Lineage (NCBI taxonomy): Eukaryota > Metazoa > Chordata > Actinopteri > Characiformes > Prochilodontidae > Prochilodus > Prochilodus magdalenae. The sequence continues at coordinate 18,400 of JAMWET010004896.1, read as the reverse complement.
AACAAATTAACCCTTGCTGATGAGAGCACACATACTCTACAGGTTACTATATACTTAACAGACATTCTGAACCACTGATAGAAGATGGCATATATTAGTGGATTCATGGAGGAGTTCAGGTATATTAGCCAGGTAAACACAGTCCACACCATTGATGAAGACGTCAAGCTTTCAACTGTCAGAGAACTCAGATAATAAGGTATCCAGCAAGCCAGATACACAAATATCACAATGCTCAGTGTTTTAGCTGCTTTGGTTTCAGAAGAGTTAGAAACTTTGTCTCCAGGTTTGTTGGAGACAACATTTATCACAGCTCTAACAGCTTTAGCTTGACGTCTCGCCTCATTAAAAATTAAGAAATACAAAACCAGTATGACAGAGCAAGGGGCTAGGAAAGAAAGCACAAGGTCAAAAACCACCCAGGAAGGTTTTATGACCAGTACACACTCTCCATAGCATCTAATGGATATCTGAGATGGAGTGAGGTGGTTATTGCAGTACATGTAAATAATAACATACATTATACAAAAAGCCCAGCCTAGAATTATACTCACAGACATTTTACACACAGTGACTCTACTAGAGTAAAGCAGAGGGTCACTGACAGCAATGTACCGGTCAACTGCTATTAAAACTAGATTACAGAGAGATGCTGACACTGAGACATTATTGATCACTAAAAGAATGCAGCATGCTAGCGCTCCAAGATACCAGCAAGAGTCAACCAGCTGCATGATATTCACAGGAATAACAACCAGTCCCACGAGGAGATCCGCCACAGACAGAGAGAGGATGAGCAGGTTGGTGGGGGTGTGGAGCTGCTTGAAGTGAGAGATGGAAATGATCACCAGCAGGTTTAGAAACACAGTGCACACAGATACACAGCAGAGAAAAACATAGAGGAATGTATAAGCAGGGCCCGTTCGGACCTCCTTCCTGCAAGACAAGTTGTTGTTAGGATAGCAGAACTGAGCTGTGATGTTTTCCTGATAGTTAGTTTCCTCCATCTGAAACAGAGGCAGATCATATAACTGGAACTGATCCAAATGAGTTCAGCTCGGCTGGGAGCTGAACTGAGGGACTTGCCCGTTTGACATCTTACTTTATACCTGAGCATGAATCCTCCTACTGACCTCTGAGTGGCTCTCTCAGTTCCTCTGAGTCTGTTACCTCACCCACCCATCAGATATTCGGTGCTACATCATTCATTATGTGAGGAAGACTCTGCTAAAACCAAGACAAAGTCAATAACACACTGTAATTTCTGCATCTCGAAGGAATTTCAGCAAAGAGTGGTAGTGCCAGGGAGTGTAAGATCAGTTTTTGGACAGAGACACAAGATAATCCAGAAATAACTAGAGAATCTAATTTACTGTGGGCTGTAAAATGTAATCATCAAAATATAAAAGCTAGGCCCCGAGTCCCTACACTCTGTCCAAGGTAACAAAGTTGGACAGGCCACACAGTGAGAAATACCGCACCTCGGGAGCACAGATCAACTGGGCCACACATACCTACACCTCTCACTGTCATAGCAGAGATTCCCTCACTGCTGAGCTGGGACCCCCTGGATACCCCTTACTACAGCCAGCATGAGGAGCTTCACTATTATACTGCATGTAGGTGTAATAGTATGATGGAACATAATTAAGAGGTATATACGGTTTTATTATGTCTTAAAAAAGAGAGGCATGTAAGTCATCAGTCTGTAACTGTCATCTTTTCCAGCTGATGAAAAAGGGTCACTGGGGTCAAATCTCATTCATCTTCAATACCACTACTCCTTCTGGGTCACTGGGGATGCTGGAGCCTGTCCCAGAGCTCACTGGGCAGAATGCAGGAAACACCATGGGCAGGCCTCCAGTCCATCACAGGGCAGACACCCAGACATGTACTTTCACACACACCATGGGCCAATTTGACATCTCCACCTCAAGAAGGAAAAGGACCAGAAACTTGACGATGAAAAATTATTAGCTTGATCAGCTGGCTTCGTCTTTTCCCCCTTAGGTTGCTAGGGGTGGCCCAGTCAGAGGCTGTGTAAGGGCAGGTTTTGGGACTTGTCCTGCGCCGGCCACAAGGGGGCAACGCAGGAGCAGTCCCAATTAAGACAGGAGTCAATACATCTGAGGGACGCTCTACTTAAGAGCAGTGCTCCAGACCAGCGTTGCTCAGTTTTTGCTTGACTCGGCCGGTAACCTGGTCTCTCGTAGAGAAAAGAGAAAAAAGAAAACTGAAAAGAGAAAAGAAAATAAAGATTCCTTGGTTAAAAGCACATCCCTCTTTGTTGCTTTTATCCCTCAGTCTTTTGTTTAGGGGAGACTCGTTTTGATTTAGTTGTTTGTTGCCACGTGCTCGCCAGATCCCCGGCAATCCTTTGTTTTCCTCGTCGCCATATTGGTTCCCCTGTGCCTTCTTAGCTTCCACCTGTCTTGCTTTTCCACCGTATCTGCGGTAGCGTAGCGGTAACGCACCACAGTTACCACACAATAGATTGTGAGTTCGATGCCCACTGTGGGTTGCTTTTCAGTTCTATAGTTCAGTTGGCTGCTCCTTTTCTGCTCTGGACTTGGGTTTCTCTCCAGCTTGCCGGTGGCTCACTCAGTTTACATTAGACTTGCACGTGGCAGGCCTGGGTTTGAACCAGCCTGGAGTGAGTCACTTGTTACAGGCTGGGGCAATAGAGTAGCCCGTTCTATTAATAGCTACTGACATTCCAATGTCTACTGCACAGTACCTCCTGAGTGCTCTGACCTCAAGCTCTAGGATGTGCCAGATCAATCAACATTTATTTTTATAGCGCTTTTTACAACAGATGTTGTCACAAAGCAGCTTTACAAAGAATCTTTACAAAGAATCTGGTGTTCGAGCCCCCAATGAGCAAGCCAAGGGCGACAGTGGCAAGGAAAAACTCCCTTAGTTAGGAAGGAAGAAACCTCAAGAGGAACCAAGACTCAAAGGGGGAACCCATCCTCCTCGGGTCAACACCAGATACGAGACAGCACTAGAAAGCAGAGTGTAATGTCTGATTAGTCTGTAATGATGTTGGTGGTTCCTAAGATGGGTCAGCAGGCGCAGGCCAAGCTTCCACAGTGCAGGACAGCCAGGAGCTCCGTGGTAGTAAGGCTCCCAGTGGCTCCCAGTCGGGGCAGATGTAGCAGCAGCATCAGGCCACACAGGATGGGCAGCAGTTCAGCTCAGACAAAGAGAACAGACAGACTGTTAGCTCTGACAGACGATCTGAACACACTATACGGTGTTAACAGAGTGCAGCAGTGACTCCGGCAGGCCTGGCTATTACAGCATAACTAAAAAGGGAGAGCCAGAAGGTCACACAGACATGAGGGCTCCCTGAGAAGTCAGCGCCCCCCTGCTCCACCGTCAACAAACCTGAGTGAACACGAGGAGCAGCGGGACGACAGCACCAACATTCCCAGTTTACCAAACACTCTCTGTCAGTGGACCCCTAGACCTGCACCTTTTATCTATCAGAAAGAAAAAAACAAACTAATTACCAAAAGCCTGACTAAACAGGTAGGTTTTAAGCCTGGACTTAAAGACTGAGGCTGTGTCTGAGTCCCGAACACTGACAGGTAAATTATTTCAAAGCTGGGGGGCCTTGTATGAAAAGGCTCTGCTCCCCGATGTAGCTTTGTTAATTCTAGGAACTAACAGAGAGCCCGCACTTTGAGACCTAAGGTCACGTGAAGGCTTATAGTACGAGATAAGTTCAGTAAGGTAGGTAGGAGCGAGGCCGTTTAGAGCCTTATAAGTCAGAAGAAGAATTTTATACTCAATACGGAATTTAACTGGTAACCAGTGTAAGTTGGATAAGACTGGGCTGATATGATCAAACTTCCTAGTTCTTGTAAGGACTCTAGCTGCAGCGTTTTGGACGAGCTGAAGTTTGTTAAGGCTTTTGCAGGAACAACCAGAAAGCAGTGCATTACAGTAATCCAGCCTTGAGGTAATAAAGGCGTGAACTAGTTTTTCTGCATCCTGTAGTGACAGTGCATTTCTTAATTTCGCAATATTGCGAAGATGTAGGAAAGCTATTCTAGTGATATTATTAATATGCTCATCGAAGGCCAAATCAGGATCGATTGTGACACAGAGGTACCTGGTGTAACTAAGAAGCTATTTAGATTGAGTGGTAATGCAGACAGCTGGTTTCTAACACTTTTGGGACCGAGAAGAAGAACTTCTGTTTTGTCTGAGTTTAATAGAAGGAAGTTGCTTGACATCCAGTCTCTTATGTCTCTAACACAGTCCTCTATCTTATTAAGGTGAAGTGGATCATCTGGTCTAGCTGAGATATACAGTTGCATGTCATCAGCATAGCAGCGAAAATTAATGTTATGGTTTCTGATTATGGTACCGAGAGGTAGCATATATAATGTAAATAATATAGGTCCTAGGACAGACCCCTGTGGAACACCAAACTGAACTTTTGTGTGAGTGGACGATTGACCATTTATATTTACAAATTGATAGCGGTCGCTTAAGTAAGATCTGAATCATGAAAGAGCTATTCCTGTTACTCCTACAAGGTTTTCCAGCCTATCTAGTAGGATGGAGTGGTCTATTGTGTCAAATGCTGCACTAAGATCCAGTAGGACCAGTAAGGATGAGTTACCTCTGTCAGCAAATATTAAAAGATCGTTTACAATTTTCACCAGTGCTGTCTCGGTGCTATGATGAGGCCTAAAACCAGACTGGAATTTTTCTTGGATGTTGTTCCTGTGCAGGTAGGAGCCTAACTGTTGTGCTACAGCTTTCTCTAAAATCTTTGATGTAAATGGAAGATTTGAAATGGGTCTGTAGTTTGCTAGCTCATAGGGATCAAGATTAGGTTTCTTAATTAAAGGCTTAATTACTGCTAGTTTAAGGGATTTTGGGACGTAACCTAGGGTAAGAGATGAGTTTATTATAGACAGAAGAGGCGTGGTTATTTCTGGCAGAACTTTCTTCAGTAAACTAGTCGGAACTGGATCTAATATGCATGTAGAAGATTTTGAGGATGAAATTATTTGAAATAAATCTCTTTGTTGGAGTACAGAAAAAGATTCCAGCCTCTCTGCAGGAGTTATACTGTGCTCTAGATTAGCATTAGCATTAACACGTGAAGCTGTCACCTGCGCATTTTGTATTTTTAGCCTAATTGTTTCAATTTTATTATTGAAGAAATTCATAAAGTCGTTGCTACTGTATGTTAACGGTATCTGGGGTTCAGTCGCAGATTGACTCTGGGTTAATTTAGAGATTGTGCTAAATAATAATCTTGGATTATTTTTGTTATTATCTATCAGTGAGGACAGATAAGATGAACGTGCTACACTTAGAGCTGTTCCATAGTCTATGAGGCTATCCTTCCAGGCAGACTGGAATACTTCAAGTTTAGTCAGGCGCCATTTACACTCTAGTTGTCTGACGGTCTGTTTTAGAGCTCGAGTGTGATCATTATACCATGGAGCTAGTTTCTTCTGCCTAATTCTTTTATGTTTTAATGGAGCCACTTTATTTAAAGTAGAGTGAAAAGTGTCCTCCAAGCATTGGGTAAGAATATCTAGATCAGTGGGTTCAGACAGAGAGCTAATAGTATTTGGCAGATCTGGGAGGTTTTCGATAAAGCTACGAGGTGTAGAGGAAGTCATAGTGCGCTTAACACAGTATTGTGTGGATAAACCTATAGTACGACTAAAGCTAATTTCATATGAGATTAGATAATGATCTGAGACTGCTGTGGTCTGAGGAAGTATAGTTAGATTGTCTATATTCACTCCGAAGGTTAAAATTAAATCCAGAGTGTGGCTACAGTAATGAGTTGGTCCCATTATATTCTGAGTGATACTGAATGAGTCTAGGATGGATAAAAATGCCTTACTAAGTGGATCCTGTGGTTTGTCAAGGTGAATATTAAAGTCTCCAACGATTATTGCCTTATTAGAGACTGTTATTAAACTTGATAAAAAGTCAACAAACTCCTGTAAGAATTCAGAGTAGGGCCCTGGTGGCCTGTAGATTGTAATCAGTGAAAATGAGTGTTTTTTCGTTCTTTGATCACATATATTAAGAAACAGAATTTAAGAAATATATTCTTAATATTTATATTAAGAAACAGGTGAGGACCCAACGTTGCTCCTCCAGTCTGTACCCCTCCCAGTCCTCCAAATCCTGGGAACCACCTGATGAGACTGAAGCTAGAACTCCTTGCAGTGAAATGGGCTGTGTTTCAGGTTTCTGAACTTTTCAGTAAACAGGTTCAGTTTACAGATAAGAACTCCTTAGACCATTTGCAGACTGCCAAGCTCGGGGCTGTGGAGCAATAATGGCCATCCCAACTGGCATCCTTTCATTTTAACATCCAATATCAACCCGGAAAGCATAATCAAAATGCTGATGCCTTGTCCAGGCAGTACTTGGAACATTTTGCTGTGAGGACAGAGATCCCACACAGAAGATTCAGTTGTAAGAACAACTGAATGTCCCGGAAAGCCAGTGCAGGGAGGCTGCTGCGTTTTTCAGGACGATCTTCCAGCGACCCTTGGTTACTGCAGAGAGTGGACTCAAGAATTGGGCCAGTGTGGAAGTTTCGCAGTGAGGAGTGTTGTGCAAGAGCAGAGGAACAGGAAGCCTTATATGGCCTGAGTAAGGTGTTGATCCAGCAGTGAGACCGACTGGTTGAGCGAGAGGATGTATTGTACCGCCTTACTTACCCTACAGGTGGAGCACCAGAGCATTTTCAGCTGCTCCTTCCACAGTGTGTACAGTAAGTCCTTCATAGTGTCCATGATGATCATGGACACCAGGGCACTGCAAGGCCTCTTCAGCTGATGTGGGGCCGGTGTTTTGGGTCAAATATGGCTCAGGACATGGAACGGTGGTATCAGTAGTGTCAGCGGCGTAGGCTGGGGAAGGCATTTCGGGGGGACGTTACAGGCTACCCGCCTAAACAAGATCTTGGCGATTGACTTTACAGTTTTGGAGCTGTCCAGTGATGGCCATGAAAATGTGTTGATCCTGACTGACAGTTTTATCAAGTATAGCCAAGCGATCGCCACTAAAGATCAGAGGACTAATACAGTGGCCCAGGCTCTAGTACAACATTGGTTTCATTTATGGAGAAATGTAAATTAAAGCGGTAAACAGATGTTGTCAGCTAAATGCTTGTGCAAACAAGTAAGTTTTGAGTCTAGTTTTAAATCTGATTCCCGAACGGATAATGGGAGAAGATTCCAAAGTTTCAGGGCTACACAAGAAAAGGCTCAACCACCTGCTGTGGAAAAGGCAGTAGCACATCTCTGTTGCTTTCTCTGCTCCTAGTCAACCTGTAGGAAATTGTCCTGTGTTGCAGGTGTCTATGGCAGGGGTTTCAGTCCCTTGCTTGATTGACACTGGGTCAATGGTGACAACTGTAACAGAGAGTTCCGTTGACAAGCATTTTGCTCATTTACAAACAAAGGACTGTGGGTGGTTAGGTTTGAAAGCTGCAAATGGACAAGACATACCTAAGATTCCAGAGTTTCGGGGCTACACAAGAAAAGGCTCAACCACCTGCTGTGGTTCTTCTGAACCTAGGTACTGTCAGCAGGCCGCTATTTTGTGACCGAAGCGCACATGTGGGTTCGTATGAGTGAAGTAGTTCACTGAGATACCACTGAGGGACCAGACCGTTCACTGATTTGTATGTAAGGAGTAGAATCTTGTAGTCCACACGAAATTTAACCGGTAGCCAGTGTAGTGACGACAGTATTGGGGAAATGCGATCGTATTTTTTAGTTCTAGTAAGGTTCTAGCAGCTGCATTCTGGACGAGCTGGAGCTTATGTAGAGCCTTATTTGTGCATCTGGCTAAAAGGGTGTTGCAATAATCCAGCTTAGAAGGTATAAAGGCATGGACCAGCTTTTCCACATCTCTTAAGAATAAGATATTGCGTAATTTAGCGATATTGCACAGATGGAAGAATGCCAGCCTAACTGTGTTACTGATATGTGCATCGAAAGACAAGCTGGTATCGAAGATAACGCCTAGATTTCTCAGAGTAGAGCTAGGAGTAATAGCATGGCCATCTATATTCAAGACAAATTGGAAGAGTTTGGTTCTCTCTGCATTACGGCCAAGTAGCAGGACCTCAGTCTTGTTTGGATTAAGCTGAAGGAAATTCTTGGCCATCCAGTTTCTGATATTAGTAATGCATTCTTCCAGTTTATTTGGGTTTAAAGCCTCGTTTGGTTTGGCCGATATATATAATTGTGTGTCGTCAGCATAGCAGTGAAAGCTGACGTCGAAACTACGGATTATGTTACCAAGATGCTGCACGTACAGAGAGAAGAGCCGGGGCCCGAGCACTGACCCTTGAGGGACACCATATCTTACTAGAGTATGACTAGAGTGCTCATTGCTGAGACTAATAAACTGATAGCGGTCAGTGAGATACGATCTGAACCAGGATAAAGCCTGTCATTTAACGCCAAACTGATGTTCTAGTCTGTCAAGTAGGATCGTGTGGTCAATGGTATCGAAAGCAGCACTGAGATCTAAAAGAACTAATATAGAACCTTGACCTTTATCACGCAACACCAGGAGATCATTCACTACTTTAGTTAAAGCTGTTTCGGTACTGTGGTAGGGTCTAAAGCCAGACTGGAACATCTCATGAAGAGAGTTCTCATGTAGGTGGGAGCAAACTTGTTGCGAGACCACTTTTTCTAAAATCTTTGATAAGAAAGGGAGATTGGAACTTGGTCTATAATTAGCGAGCTCATTGGGATCGAGCTCAGGTTTTTTAATTAGGGGTTTAACTACTGCGAGTTTTAAAGACCTCGGTAAATGTCCAAGGCTGAGGGACGAGTTAATGATTGAGAGCAGAGGTTTAACCACGCAAGGCATGATCTGTTTGAGAAGTTTTGTCGGTATTGGGTCTAGGATGCAGGTAGAAAGATAAATCAGTCTCCCTCTGGGAAAGCAGGTACCTGAAAGGATATCAATACCACAGCCATAGGACCGGCCTTTGTTTGCTGAAGACTCCTGATAAGTCCTGAAAGTCAACAAGGTCTTGACACAAGTCAGGTCTGACTGATGGATCATTTTCAGAAGCTGCAATCAGTTTCTTAATGTAGGTTCCCTGAGATTGAGCCATGCAAACTACTAACGACAGGGTCAACCAATCCAGCCACAGATGTTGCTGCAGCCAGGAAAACCCTGGGTCTGACCAGCTAAGTCTGTTGGCTGATCTTTCACAACCCAAGAGGACTACAGCTAATGGCTGAGACTAACATCAGAACATTAAGGTGATATAGGGGCTGATTGAGGTTCATTGCCAGGGTGGCATCAATGAAATTCCTTGCTGCCCCAGAGTCAAGCAAAACCTGTCATATATCCAGCCCATGCCCCATGGAGACTGGGGGTGGAGATTTGTGTTGAGGTCACATGCCCTCACAGTCCCTCTGATGCTCCCATGGCAAGATTGTAGTCACATACTGGCACTGCCGAGGCCTTAGCTCATTGAGAAGTGATATTATATAAGCTGCTTTGGAGTGTTCAGTGGGAATCTAAAGGGTTGCTGGTCAAAATCCAACTCACACTGCTGCAGAAAGCCCATGGGGTGACTTCAGAACACCAGGTATCACTGCTGACGTGGGTGGCCTAAAGGTGTTCTCTCTAGAGCACCAGGCAGCACTGTCAGCATGGACAGCTCCTGAGTACTCTAGAACTGTCAATGTGGGCAGCTCTTGTCTGTAATTGTGGGAGAAGCCTTACACAGTAGATCTTCAAAGCCAACATAGAGGCGCCATGTTGTGAGTGGGCCCCTAAGCAAAAGAAGAGATATGAAGTGTGGCTTGCCTCACTGGCTATCACTCGAGCGACAGGGGCAGTAGTGGGCTGGAGGTTAGGGAACCAGCCTTGTAACTGGAGGGTTGCTGGTTTGATTCCCTGAACTGACAGTAACGACTGGGGTGCCCTTGAGCAGGGCACCTATCCCCCAACTGCTCCCCGGGCTCCGTGGATAGGTCAGCCCACTGCTCCGGGCAAGTGTGCTCACTGCCCCCTAGTGTGTGTGTTTACTAGTGAGTGTGTATGTGGGTGTTTCACTTTACGGATGGGTTAAATGCGGAAGTCATATTAATGTGTGTGAAAATCACAAAAAAATATCTTACCTTATCTTATGGGTGGCATTTTCATATTGGATGGAAAGTCTGGGGCAGATCAGCAACAGGCAGTGCAATGCACATGTGGGGCTCCTTGGGTGAAGTCCAGAGCACCAGGCAGCACTGTCAGCATGGACAGCTCTTGAGTACTCTGGAACTGTCGATGTGGCAGATCAGCAACAGGCAGTGCAGTGCACATGGGGGGGGCTCCTTGGGTGCAGTCCAGAGCACCAGGCAGCACTGTCGACATGGCCAACCATGGGGTGTTTCTTCAGAGCACCAAGCAGTATAGGATAGGATGGATGGCATAGGATGGTTGCAGCCATGAGGCCCAGGGATATCCTTGGCCTCTACCACAGTCACAAGCTCACTAGGCCCACCTCCCCCACCCTGTAAATCTGGCCTGCAGTCTGGAGAGCTTCAGCACCAAAAATGGGGAAGCCTGATCACCCTCCTGCAGGGCTAAGCTGCTAAGCCAATGCTGCTGTCCCAGTACGGGTAGTAAATTATACCTGAGTGACATCATCACACAATGTGGCTGATTGTTTTGGTTTTATCATCAATTAAATCTTAGCTTTGCTGCAGCAGAGCATCATCATCTGTAATCTGTTAGTCACTGATCAGGTCATGGTATGACCTGTTATGGGTGTTTGTCCTCAGGGTTAAATCATCTAGGAGCAGGAGTGATGGCACGATGTAACACAGTATTGAGTAGTCCTGTTATTTGTGTGTTTATTTGGACACATCATTTAAATCCTGTAAACACATGATCTAGAGATAGCACTATTACATCTGGGTTTGCTATACAGCCAGAACGCTTTCCCAAAAAGATAAGATTAGGGAATACTATGAAGATGCCTTTTTGAAGTCTAAGGTATTGATGTAAACATGGTTTAGACTTTGCCCTATAGTATTCCTCAAAGTGAATATCTGGGCACTGCATGATCCTCATTTGTGATACACAGCTTCTATTTTTCCTAAATTAATTTCTCATTATTAGTACTGAGCACATGTGGCTCTAATTCATTTTACAATCAGATGTAGACATAAGGCTAAGAAATTGATTAGGTACTAAATGTTCTTTCTATCCACCTTCCTTCCTGATCTCCTTCTCAGCAATGAGCATTTTCACCTTTTTATCTCTGACTAGAAGAGAACAGCATAAACAGCTTGTTAGAAAGTCACATAGATTTAACTATATCACATCATATGTACTATTTAAAGACGCAGGATCTCAGGGAAATATGATGAACTATTATTATGAATTACATTATCAAAGAGCTGAATGAGTAACTCAGCAACTGGGGAGCTTGTATTCCTCCAGTGGGCTTATGAAGCTGATTCATACAGTATGAACCACAAATGAAAAAGGGAGGGGAAAGAAGGCAAGCACTGTAATGCGGCCTCAGCCTTGGATTCAGTTCAGAATTAAACTTACTCAGGGAACAAATTAACCCTTGATAATGAGAGCACACATATTGTACAGGTTACTATATACTTAGCTGATGTTCTGAACCACTTATAGAAGATGGCATATATTAGTGGATTCATGGAGGAGTTCAGGTATATTAGCCAGATGAATACAATCCACACCATTGCTGAAGACGTCAAGCTTTCAACTGTCAGAGAACTCAGATAATAAGGTATCCAGCAAGCCAGATACACAAATATCACAATGCTCAGTGTTTTAGCTGCTTTGGTTTCAGAAGAGTTAGAAACTTTGTCTCCAGGTTTGTTGGAGACACCATTCCTCACAGCTCTAACAGCTTTAGCTTGACGTCTTGCTTGATTAAAAATTAAGAAATACAAAACCAGTATGACAAAACAAGGAGCTAGGAAAAAAGATATTAAGTCAATCAGCACCCAGGAAGGTTTTATGACCAGTACACACTCTCCATAGCATCTAATGGATATCTGAGATGGAGTGAGGTGGTTATTGGAGTATGTAAAAACAATAACATACATTAGACAAAAAGCCCAGCCTAGAATTATACTCACAGCCATTTTAAACACAGTGACTCTACTAGAGTAAAGCAGAGGGTCACTGACAGCAATGTACCGGTCAACTGCTATGAATACTAGATTACAGACAGATGCTGACATTACAAGATAATTGACGACTGAAAGAATGCAGCATGCTAGCGCTCCAAGGTACCAGCAAGAGTCAACCAGCTGCATGATATTCACAGGAATAACAACCAGTCCCACGAGGAGATCCGCCACAGACAGAGAGAGGATGAGCAGGTTGGTGGGAGTGTGGAGCTGCTTGAAGTGAGAGATGGAAATGATCACCAGCAGGTTTAGAAACACAGTGCACACAGATACACAGCAGAGAAAAACATAGAGGAATATATAAGCCGGGCCCGTTCGGACCTCCTTTCTGCAAGATAAGTTGTTGTTAGGATAGCAGAACTGAGCTGTGATGTTTTCCTGATAGTTAGTTTCCTCCATCTGAAACAGAGGCAGATCATATAACTGGATTTGATCCAAATGAGTTCAGCTCGGCTGGGAGCTGAACTGAGGGACTTGTTTGACATCTTACTTTATACCTGAGCATGAATCCTCCTACTGACCTCTGAGTGGCTCTCTGAGTCCCTCTGAGTCCGTTACCTCACCCACTCATCAGATATTCAGTACTACATCATTCGTTATGTGAGGAAGACTCTGCTGATACCGAGACAAAGTCAATAACACACTGTAATTTCTGCATCTCGAAGGAATTTCAGCAAAGAGTGGTAGTGCCAGGGAGTGTAAGGTCAGTTTTTGGACAGAGACACAAGATAATCCAGAAATAAATAGAGAATCTAATTTACTGTGGGCTGTAAAATGTAATCATCAAAATTTAAAAGCTAGGCCCGAGTCCCTACACTCTATCCAAAGTAACAAAGTTGGACAGGCCACACAGTGAGAAATACCGCACCTCGGGAGCACAGATCAACTGGGCCACACGTACCTACACCTCTCACTGTCATAGATATTCCCTCGCTGCTGAGCTGGGACCCCCTGGATACCCCTTACTACAGCCAGCATGAGGAGCTTTACTATTATACTGCATGTAGGTGTAATAGTATGATGGAACATAATTAAGAGGTATATACGGTTTTATTATGTCTTAAAAAAGAGAGGCATGTAAATCATCAATCTATAACTGTCATCTTTTCCAGCTGATGAAAAAGGGTCACTGGGGTCAAGTCTCATTCATCTTCTAAACCACTGCTTCTGGGTCACTGGGAATGCTGGAGCCTATCCTAGATCTCATTGGGAAGAAGGCAGGAAACATCATGGACAGGCCAGGGGCCAATTTAGCATCTCTAGTTTACATCAGTGCATGCTTTTGAACTGCAGGAGGGAGTCCTTGAAGACACAGGGAACCCCTGCAAAGTGCATACAGGACCCTGGTTGCCTGGAGAAATACACCAAGGCCCATCTTGCTGTGCTATCCACCGTGCCACAGTGCCACCATTTCTTACAAGGAGACAAAACAGAAACTCTTTTTTGTTTAACGTGTCCTATTAAACTCACTGAGGCCAAACCAGGAAGAGACTCAAGAAGAAAAAGGACCAGCAGCTTGACAATGGAAAGTTATGGCAATTATTAGCTTGATCAGCCGGCTTCGTCTATTTCAACCCTCAGGATGCCAGGGGTGGTCCAGTCAGAGCCTGGACTATAGAGAAGCCGCCTCTAATGATAGCTACTGACATTCCCTTCCCTACTGCACAGTCCCTCAAGCTCTCGCATGTGCCAGGCCATGAACCAACATTCCTCCTCCGGTCTGTACCCCTCCCAGCCTGCCAAATCCTTGGAACTGCCTAATGAGACTCCAACACCTGTCAGACATTATAGCCCGCTGACCCAGCAACCAGAAAGTGGTGGGGGGGAATAGAGACCATGACATGGGGGCTACAGAGGGCTGGCTTAAGATGTGAGACTTGGAATGTCAGATTTATATGCACAGAACTGGTAAGGAAAAGGCAGATTGACCCGCTGCACCACATTTAAGAGGCCTGCAGATTGCAGGGCTTGTGGAAAACGAGCTTCAATGGTACATCTTTACTTGAAAGAAAAAAAACGTTTGCCCTGGATTAAGTAAGGGCCTGAGTCGTCTCCTACAGTCATCATCTACTGACTGCAGTATTCTGTAGTGATGCTGTGGCTTTTTGCAGAGCAGTGGGAGACCTTTAGCCAGACCTGCCAACATCGCTTAACAAAGTCTCGAGCTGTGGGTACTGTGGGGACTCTGTTTTTTGCTTCAGGAACATGGGCAGAGAATACCCACACTGGCACTCAAAAGGAGACATTCTATGTGAAAGGTGCCACGAACTGTCATGGCATACTCCACCCAGAGCAGAATAAAGGTCCTTAATAGGTTTCAGTTCAGGATGCAATTATCAGTGCAAGAGTGAAGGACACTGTCCGTCTTCCCCACAATAGTAAAACCAGCTGCAGAGATGAACTGTAGGATAAAATATTCCTCCACTGCCATTTCCTCTGGGAGAGGAGGTGTTTGGAAGGATATCAGGACTGTCCTAAGACAAGTCTTTATTTGGGGAGGACCTCCTAAGTCTTCAGAGTTCCTGATGATGGATCTCTGACTTTATCAGAGGCTACAGTCGGTTTCTTCATGCAATTCCCTGACACTGAGCCTGCAACCTATCAAGAGGTAGCCCCAAGAGGTCTAGGAGTGACATTAAAACCACCAGGTAATGTAGGAGCAGGTCAAGTCCAGCCCTTGCCCTCAGGAAAGACTGTCGCATAAAACAGGTCTGAGGTTTTGGGAGACAGATGTGTGTTCATTGCCATTCTTCCTTCTGGTACCGGCCTCCAGTTTTTCCCTGGAGCTTCAGACAGTCCAAGAAAATGGCCGGCCTCTCCACAATACAGGCACCCACCTTCCCCATGCATGAATCATGTTCATGGTGAAAGAGTCTTTTTTATTTAAAAAAGTGTTTTTTTTTTTTTTTTTTTTTTTTTTTAGGTGTGGCCAAACTGCTTGAGTTCCTCAGCCTGCTTGGGTGGTATAGGAGGCAATTGAGGCACCTTACACCCCAGGGTTGGAGTGTTGTGTCGAGGGCATACACCCTCTGAGTCCTTTCAGAGAGAGAGAGGGAGATTTGGGTTGCACTTCATTAATCAACCATGAGATTCCATTACTGGATGATGTGCCAGTGCGCCAGCCTTATCAACGGATTCCCCCTTCTCAGTGTGAAATGGTGAAAGCATTTGCTAGCAGAGGGTAGAGGCCTACTGGGTAGAACACAAAGAATTACAGTTCCATGAAGCTAGAACTCCTTGCAGTGAAATGGGCTGTGACTGAAAAGTTCAGGGAATACTTACTGGGTCATCAGTTTACTGATAAGAACTCCTCAAGCTATTTGCAGACTGCCAAGCTCAGAACTGTGGAGCAACGATGGGCATCCCAACTGCTATGCTTTAATCTAAACATCAAATATCATCCCGGAGGGCATAATCAGAATGCAGATGCCTTGTGCAGGCAGTACTTGGAGCATTTTGCTGTGTGGACAGAGATCCCACACAGAAGATTGAGTTGGAAGAGCAACTGAATGTCCCGGAAAGCCAGTGCAGGGAGGTTGCTGCATTTCCAGAATGATCTTCCAGCGACCTTAGGTTACTGAAGAGAGTGGACCCAAGAATTGGGCCAGTGTGGAAGTTGCGCAGTGAGGAGCGTTGTGCAAGAGCAGGAGAACAGGAAGCCTTATATGGCCTGAGTAAGGGGTTGATCTGGTAGTGGGGACCGATTGGTTGAGCGAGAGGGTTTGGGTATTGTTAGCCAAATTCCCACCCTTCAGGTGGAGCACACCAGAGCATTTTCAGCTGCTCCTTCCACAGGTGTTTACAGAAAGTCCTTCATAGCGTCCATGATGATCATGGACACCAGGGCACTGCAAGGACTCTTCAGCTGATGTGGAGACCTATGTATGGCTCAGGCCAACATATTGGTGTCAGGATGTCAACGATGTACGGTGGGAAAAGGCTGCCAGCCCAAGTGTCGGGCTATTTTTCGGGGGGGGATTTTACTGGAAAGGCCGTCCAAACAAGTACCTAGGTGCGGGACTTTATTTCTGGGCACCCCCACACCCCCCGATGTTACAGTGATAGCCACAAAAAATGTGTTGAATCCTGACTGAGCATTTTTATCCAAGCAGTACCCAAGTGATAGAGAAGATCAGAGGACTACTAAAGTTGGCCCAGGCTCTATTACAACATGGGTTTCAACCTATATGGCCCCCCCAGTATGTATCCACTCAGAACCAGAGAGTGAAATTTGAAATGTTGATTCGACAAACTTTTTAGGGTGTATGGCACTACAGACGGTAGGACAACACAATACCACCTTGTAGGGTGACAGTGTGAATGTTTTAATCATACCTAAGTCGTAGGGACGAATGTTTGCCTGGCAGCGGGATAAAGCGGCACTAGGTCCGCTCACCTTCCTCAGCTGACGTTATTACCCCCCCTCGCAGGCAACTCCACTGGCAACATTTTCTCATGTGTGGTTTTCAGCCAAGGTTACCTGTGGACTTTCTGCTGGGAACTGGGGATGTTCCTCAAGATGCTGAACCATTGGAGCAATGGGTTTCAGAAACACCAACAGAGTCTAAGGCTGGTCCATGAACATATAAGACAGAGATCAGAAAGAGTACTCTTGCAGGCGCACCAGTATCACAATGAACAGGTGAAGGATAGGGGATTTAAAGAGGGCCCCGGTGGTTTACCTGAGGAATCACGTACCTGGCTGGAATAAGATTCAGGGACTATTGGAAACCCCTGTATCCTATCGGGTAGTCCGAAGCCCAGCTTGAAACAGGAGTTTGTTACTCAGTGGCCCCGGCCAGTGAAGAGGGATCAACAATCGCACAGAGTCCAAGCTTCAGGGCAGTCCTGGAAACCCCCAAACACGAGGGAGCAAGGGCCACTCAGATTGCTCGTAGGCCTGACTCACCCAGTTCACAGGGTCTCAGAGGAAGACCTGTCCGGTGATACGATAATCCCTGTGTCTGGGAGCAGAAACCACAGGAGGTGTCTGAACCACCACAATCCCCCACCTCTCTGACACATTGACGGTTTCAGTCTATGGCATGCTCCCTTATGACGCTCTGCTAGGTCTACAGCAGGCCAACATTCCAACCCTCACAGACTCCCAAGAACAGCGGTGATTGGGCAGTGATGGAGATGGATCATCAGGACCAGGTACCTTAAGTTTGGCATGGTGCAGGCTGCTATGTGTCAGACTGCCATTCATTTGGAGGACGTGGATTGTAGCCTTCTATGGGTGTTGCCATGGGGACCTGGTAGTATGTGAAATTTGGGCAGGAAGTTACTGCACTAGCTGGGGGTCCTGTTGGATCTGCCATTTATACCGATGCCCCCGGGGACCGTTTGGGCAGGTTCTGCTTAGAGAGAGCTAAGCTAGCGCCGCAGTGGGCAGCGTCGGCGAGGTTTTGGAGGCTGCCTTTACTGGAAGTTCGCCGTGTGGAATGGTATGGTTTGGTGTTTTGTAACGCACTCTTGTTAGTGTGTATATCTATAGCTTTGTGATAAATTGGCTGTGTCCTAACGCATAGCAAAGGGTCAGCCATAGCTGTTTATGCCTTTGGTCCCGGTAGCAGTCGCTGGCTTGGTGCAGCAGGAAACAAGTTGTGCGTGACAAACAGCATTGCTGATGTGCTGCTTTTTGTGTGCAAGATGGGAGCAATATCAAGGTGTAGTGCCTTTACCCGTTATCTGGTTTTTCTGTATGTGCCCTCCACAGTTCGGTAACACAGGGCTCTCTCCTCTGGTGAGCCGCAGCTAAGTATCGTCGCCAATTAGGAGATGGGGATAAAACAAGCCCCAGTGTCAAATTAGGGCCGATGTGCCACTACATTTAAGCGCAGGTTATGTGGTATTGTTTTAATTTATTTAGTAATTTGGCCAATCCATATCTGTTTCCCCCCCCCCCCCCCCCCTTTATAGTCCCTCTTACGTGTACCCCCCCAGCCCCCCCCCACGCCGCCGCCCGCCCCCACCCCCCTCTGTAAGCTTGGTATGTTCCATTTTTACCATTGGGTCTTAGCCATTTTGGAAAACTGACTGGTTGCACATGTATACGAGTATAACTGTTGGTAACTATGTATGGGGCATTTTTATACAGGTGAATTATGTGCTGCTTGGTTTGCCAGCGCTTCTCTTATTGCTGTTGTAGCACCTAGTGCCCCCCTATAGGCCAAGATGGCCTTAAATATAAAGGGCTT
>JAMWET010004895.1:0-18098 GCA_024036415.1 Prochilodus magdalenae | reverse complement strand
ACTCCACCTGAAACACTCAACACTCTTCCTAAACACTCTACACTCCACCTAAAACACTCACTCTCCTAAACAACACTGCACTGAACCTGAAACACTCAGCACTCCTCCTGAAACACTCTACACTCCTCCTAAACACTCTACACTCCTAAAAAAAAAACACACAGCACTCCTACTAAAATACGCTACACTCCTCCTAAAACACTCTACACTCCTCCTAAAACACTCTACACTCCTCCTAAACACTCTACACTCCTCCTAAAACACTTAACAATCCTCCTAAACACTCTACAATCCTCCTAAAACACTCAAAACTCCTCCTAACACACTCTACACTCCTCCTAAACACTCTACACTCCTCCTAAAACACTCAACAATCCTCCTAAAACACTCAGCAATCCTCCTAAACACTCAACACTCCTCCTAAAACACCCAACACTCCTCCTAAAACACCCAACAATCCTCCTAAAACACTCAGTACTCCTCCTAAATCACTCAACACTCCTCCTAAAACCCTCAACACTCCTTACTAAACACTCTACACTCCACCTAAAACACTCAACACTCCTCCTAAAATCCTCAACACTCCTCTTAAAACACTTCACACTTCTCCTAAAACACTCCACACTCCTCCTAAAACCCTCAACACTCCTTCTAAAACACTCAGCACTCTTACTAAAACACGCTATACTACTCCTGAAACACTCTACACTCCTCCTAAACACTCTACACTCCTCCTAAACACTCTACACTCCTCCTAAACACTCTACACTCCACCTGAAACACTCAACACTCCTCCTAAACACTCTACACTCCACCTGAAACACTCAACACTCCTCCTAAACACTCTACACTCCACCTGAAACACTCAACACTGCTCCCGAAACACTCTACACTCCACCTGAAACACTCAACACTCCTCCTAAAACACTCTACACTCCTCTTAAAACACTCAACACTCCTCCTAAACACTCTACACTCCTCCTAAAACACTCGGCACTCCGCCTGAAACACTCTACACTCCTCCTAAAACACTCTACACTCCTCCTAAACACCCTACACTCCTCCTAAACACTCAACACTCCTCCTAAAACACTCAACACTCCTCCTAAAACACTCAGCACTCCTCCTAAAACACTCAGCACTCCTCCTAGAACACTCAACACTCCTCCTAAAATCCTCAACACTCCTCTTAAAACACTTCACACTTCTCCTAAAACACTCCACACTCCTCCTAAAACACTCAGCACTCTTACTAAAACACGCTATACTCCTCCTGAAACACTCAACACTCTTCCTAAACACTCTACACTCCACCTGAAACACTCAACACTCTTCCTAAACACTCTACACTCCACCTGAAACACTCAACACTGCTCCTGAAACATTCGGCACTCCGCCTGAAACACTCTACACTCCTCCTAAACACTCTACACTCCTAAAAAAAAACACACAGCACTCCTACTAAAATACGCTACACTCCTCCTAAAACACTCTACACTCCTCTTAAAACACTCAACACTCCTCCTAACACACTCTACACTCCTCCTAAAACACTCTACACTCCCCCTAAAACACTCTACACTCCTCCTAACACACTCTACACTCCTCCTAACACACTCTACACTTCTCCTAAAACACTCAGCACTCCTCCTAAACACTCAACACTCCTCCTAAAACACCCAACACTCCTCCTAAAACACCCAACAATCCTCCTAAAACACTCAGTACTCCTCCTAAATCACTCAACACTCCTCCTAAAACCCTCAACACTCCTTACTAAACACTCTACACTCCACCTAAAACACTCAACACTCCTCCTAAAATCCTCAACACTCCTCTTAAAACACTTCACACTTCTCCTAAAACACTCCACACTCCTCCTAAAACCCTCAACACTCCTTCTAAAACACTCAGCACTCTTACTAAAACACGCTATACTACTCCTGAAACACTCTACACTCCTCCTAAACACTCTACACTCCTCCTAAACACTCTACACTCCTCCTAAACACTCTACACTCCACCTGAAACACTCAACACTCCTCCTAAACACTCTACACTCCACCTGAAACACTCAACACTGCTCCCGAAACATTCGGCACTCCACCTGAAACACTCTACACTCCTCCTAAAACACTCGGCATCCGCCTGAAACACTCTACACTCCTTCTAAACACTCTACACCCCTCCTAAACACCCTACACTCCTCCTAAACACCCTACACTCCTCCTAAACACTCTACACTCCTCCTAAACACTCTACACTCCTCCTAAACACTCAACACTCCTAAAAAAAACACACAGCACTCCTACTAAAATACGCTACACTCCTCCTAAAACACTCTACACTCCTCCTAAACCACTTAACAATCCTCCTAAACACTCAACACTCCTCCTAAACACTCAACACTCCTCCTAAACACTCCACACTCCTCCTAAAACACTCCACACTCCTCCTAAAACACTCCACACTCCTCCTAAAACACTCTACACTCCTCCTAAAACCCTCAGCACTCCTCCTACTCTACCATCCTAGTTTTCCATCTACCAGTCCCTAACAGCTCTTATTCAGAGTTGCTTGTAATTATAAACTCTGATCCTTTCTGTGTTCTATCCGGGCTCGACCTGAAGAGGATGGGTTCCCCTTATGAGACCTGGTTCCTCGTAAAGGTTCTGGTGGAGTTTCCCTTGCTGCTGCCTCCTCCAGCTTGCTCATGGGGGGTTTAGACCCGGACCCTCTGTAAAGCTGCTTTGTGAGAACGTTTGTTATAAAATCGCATTTGAATAAACTTAACTTGAGGCTACGTCTCCGGTAAGCCCGTTCCACTGGCCTGAGTAAAGAAGTCTCAGGTTCTGCTAACTCAAGGTAACCATAACAGGAAGCTGAAGAAGCGAGAGCAGCGCTTATAAAGCTGTAGTCAGCACAATGACATCATAGCTTTTACATAATCGCGGCTATATTAGGATCTGTCATGAAGAGGGAATAAGAGATGGAGAGCTCTGTGTGGTTAATGCCGTAGCGCTGTGGGCGGGTTCCCTCTACCTCACTTCAGTCACTTAAAGCACAAAACTTCCAGCAGAACAAAGTTCAGCTCATGAATAAAACTGTATTAACTTTCAGTGATATGATAACCGCCGCAGCGTTCCTCCTCCACCGGGCTGTCCGGGGAGAACACACGTGTTTCTAAATCCTTAACTGGCTTTCAGTAATGCATCTACCAAACACACAGTTATAAAGCCTTTATTACTCATTTATTACAGCCTTCGTTACTGCGTGGTTAATAATGGATATGTCCTGAAGACACGATGAATGAGTTATAACCGAGCGCCTGGCTGTATGAAGCATATTACAGCTGTAGGAGTTAAACAGTGTCATAACAGCGTTCAGTATTAATGACGCTGGCGTGCGGTAGTGTTGGGTAAAAGTGGTACTGACTTTCTATACGTCTCTAATGAATGAATATAATATGAGTAACCTTGGAAACTGCTCTAGATAGGAGCAGCTAAATGCTGTAAATGAGTAACGTCCTGATTTTTTATGGAATTTCTTGGAATGTTCAACATACTTAATGGAATGATAAGTCTTGATGTAATGTTTAGAACCTATGAAGAATGTTCTGGATGGAATGTCCTGAACTCAGGAATGTTCTGAAGTCTTGATGTAATGTTTAGAACCTATAAAGAATGTTCTGGATGGAATGTCCTGAACTCAGGAATGTTCTGAAGTCTTGATGTAATGTTTAGAACCTATAAAGAATGTTCTGGATGGAATGTCCTGAACTCAGGAATGTTCTGAAGTCCTGAAGGAATGTATATTGTGCTGTATATTTTCCATCTCTGCTCCATTTAAAAATAGAGCATCCAGTTCACTGTCATGTGTTTACCGCCATAACCTCAACTCAACATAAGGAATCGATACGTGCTCACTGAGGTGAAGGTGAGAGCTGCTGAGCTGGAGCTATCTGCTTTTATGACCTGAACTCGGTGAACTGGAGCATGTACCGTGAGGAGACTGGCGGAATGCAGAGTACGTTGGATTTAGGCTCTCTTTATGTGATACAGCTTCGGAATTCTTCACCACCAGCCTGGAAGAGCTGCAGGTTTGGGATCTTTAGCCTGTATTCTACATCTACTGATTTAACCCTGCCGTGTTTTACTGTGCTGGAGATTTCAGCTTCAGCCTTACCATTACCATAATTACCATCATCACCATAATTAGTAAAGATTTGTGGTTAATTAGTTAAAATATAAAATTCAAATATTAAAAATTCACAGGGGATAAGAACTCTCAGCCTAAATGGTGATGATGGTAGCTTACCTAAAGCTGCCAGAAACTCTGTGCCTCAGAGGAGGCCGTTGGCGCCCAAGGTTCACCACCGACTTGAACGACCCAAGAGACTTTGATCTCCTTTTCAAAAGGATATGATGGACTATTCACACACATGTTGAGGTTACTCCTGAGACTTGTCGTGATGTGAAAGAGGGAAATTAGTTTGAGAAGCTGAAGCCAGACAAAATCTGCTGAATAAACAGGTGAGTTTAGGAAGAACTACATCAGAGCTCGGTCCACAAGATGGTTTAGACAACTCAGGCCATAGACTCGGACCATGACACAACTACATCAGAGCCCGGACAACGAGACAGTTGAGACAACTTGGGCCATAGACTCAGACCGTAGATAATTACATCAGAGCTCGGACCACAAGATGGTTTAGACAACTCGTGCCATAGACTCGGACCACGAGACAACTACATCAAGAGTCCAGACCACAAGACGGTTTAGACAACTCGGGCCATAGACTCAGACCACAAGACAACTACATCAGAGCTCAGTCCACAAGACGGTTTAGACAACTCGGGCCATAGACTCAGACCACAATACAACTACATCAGAGCTCCATCCACAAGATGGTTTAGACAACTCGGGCCATAGACTTGGACCATAAGACAACTACATCAGAGCTCCATCCACAAGATGGTTTAGACAACTCGGGCCATAGACTCGGACCACGAGACAACTACATCAGAGTCCGGACCACAAGACGGTTTAGACAACTCGGGCCATAGACTTGGACCATAAGACAACTACATCAGAGCTCGATCCACAAGATGGTTTAGACAACTCGGGCCATAGACTTGGACCATAAGACAACTACATCAGAGCTCCATCCACAAGATGGTTTAGACAATTTGAGCCATAGACTCGGACCATGAGACAACTACATCAGAGTCCGGACCACAAGACGGTTTAGACAACTCGGGCCATAGACTCGGACCATGACACAACTACATCAGAGTCCAGACCACAAGACGGTTTAGACAACTCGGGCCATAGACTCGGACCATAAGACAACTACATCAAAGCTCGGTCCACAAGACGGTTTAGACAACTCGGGCCATAGACTCGGACCACAATACAACTACATCAGAGCTCGGACCACAAGATGGTTTAGACAAATCGGGCCATAAACTCAGACCACGAGACAACTACATCAGAGCTCCGTCCACAAGACGGTTTAGACAACTCGGGCCATAGACTCGGACCATGAGACAACTACACCAGAGCTCCGTCCACAAGACGGTTTAGACAACTCGGGCCATAGACTCGGACCACGAGACAACTACATCAGAGCTCGGTCCACAAGATGGTTTAGACAATTTGGACCATAGACTCGGACCACAAGGCAGTTTAGACTGCAATTCTGTGCAGTATAGCATCCACATACACTAGGGGGCAGTAAGCACCGTACAGTGGTACCATACAGTGTTAAAGCAGCTTTAAAGACCACCTAAGTGTTCAGGACCTCTTAATCAGCAGGTTATGGTTCCTCCTAGGGTTGGGCGGTATGATGCTAGTACCGTACACCCAGGTGTCTAATAATAAAGACAGTATTTAGCGATTATGACATGTCAGATTTGTATGTCACATGTTTACAGGAACATAAACACATTTCCACCAATAATATTTAACAGTGCACGGTGTTTGGTGGTGTGGGGGCTCACAGATAGATGGCGCTAACATCAGAGCCAGGAAGAAGCTCAGCCATGGCAAAGAGCTACACGTATCAGAGCCGTGCGTTCTCTGCACACGCCACGGAACAGGTGGATGGCTGGAGGGGACTCATTACCATGGAACAATAACGTATATATAGCTCAATAGCGTTCACAGCTTGAGTGATGTTGGAAACATATGGGAACTCGTGAACTTCCGCTGAAACCGCTCAGCATTCCGGAACAGCAAAACCTGGAAAAACCGAACTCTAAATGAAATGTTAAAAGGTCAAATGTTCTCCACTCACTTTCCAGACTGTGCCAAAGCTTTACCGGAATGCTGTAAAGTCTTGATGGAAAATTCTGCTCTCTTTCTGGAATGTTCTGAGTTCTCAACAAAACACATGCAATGTGTCGGAATTGTTCGATATTCCGACCAAGCCAGCTCACAACACTTCCTTTATGAGTTCCATACTGCCACCATCGAAATAATGCGGATTGTATGTGTAGATATACACTATATCGCCAAAAGTATTCACTCCCCATCCAATTCATGGAATTCAGGTGTTCCAGTCACTCCATGGCCACAGGTGTATAAACCCGAGCACCTAGACATGCAGACTGCTCCTACAGACGTTAGTGAGAGAGTGGGTCGCTCTCAGGAGCTCAGTGAACTCCAGCGTGGTACCGTGATAGGATCCACCTGTGCTACAAGTCCAGTGGTGAAATTCCCTCCTACTAAATATTCCACAGTCCACTGTCAGTGGGATTAGAACACAGTGGGAGCGTTTGAGAACGACAGCAACTCACAACCACTCACAACATCACCACACACACTAACACACCACCACTGTGTCCATTTAAAAAGCCTACCATTATCTGTAATGTTGAGCTCTTTGCCCTGCTGACTCGGTGACTAGCCTCACAGTGTTGGGCATGAATGTATCCTTGGCCTCGTTTAGCTCATTTGCATGCGGTTCTTTGCAGGTTGTGGAACCAAACCAAGAACAGGTTACGAAGCCAAGCCAAGACATAATGGCTGGGCGGACTGAAGCCGAAAGCGTTTCTACCTGGAGCCGTTTCCTCTTTTCACTTCCCTCCTATCACGGTTCTCTATCCAGGATCCTGAGGGTCTGCAGCTGGCCTTCATTAGCACCGAGGCTGGAAGACCACCTCAGCTCAGTGTTTGGTGTGTCCGTTGTATGAACGCCAAGCTGCTTGCCAATCTGATTGGACGAGGAGAAGTGTAATGGCTTTCCAGCATGGCGGTGGGGAAGGGCTGCTGGCGCCACTGCTGTGGGTTTATATGTGAGGAGATGACCACAGGGTTCCTTACACCACCGAAACTCATCAGTCTGACCTTTACTCCAGCCTTACACACACTCTGACCACACGTTCACATTATGATTAACAACACCACCATATAAAATATATACATACACACATCACAAGAATAGCTGCACGAACAGCTGCACCCAGGAGGAAACACCTCACAGGACTGAAGCTTGGTGTGGAGGTTTGACATCATGATACATGCTAATGATTCAAGTTCCACATTCTGCTGCACATGTGACGTGAGCAAGGACGGGTCTTATCTCTGTACCTGACTGACCCAACACCACCATTACAGACCTCCAGCGAGCAGTGGTGTCCTCCATGAGTCATCCTGTTAGTGCAGCACCATCGGCAGACGGCTGCACCACGCAGGACTACATGCACACAGACCGTTACCACGACTGTCCTTAACACCACGTCACCGTCACCAAACACTGCAGTGGTGTCGTACCAGACTGTCATGGAGTGACATGGCAGCGGGTCATCTTCAGTGACGAGTCCCGCTTTAGTCTTGGTGGAGACGCCCAACGAGTCCGTGTGTGGAGGCACCGTGGTCAGCACCAAGATCAACGGTTCGCTCACACGTCCATAAGACCTGGTGTCACTCCACCTCCACCCCTACTGCACCATCTGCAGGAACTGTGTGAGGATGTTCGAGCTGCATGGGATGGATTATCACAGGACTCTGTTAGGAACCTCTTGATTGGTATTAGCAGAAACTAAACAAGTGGAAAGGTGGTACCACATCACCCACGGTATCAACTAGCAGTGAACAAACCCGCTCCTGGTGGTCCGAGCTTGTGCCATGCCTCTCTCTGCTCCCCCAAATGTGCTGCCTCCTGCTGGATTAGCATCCCTGTATCGGTGAGCCCTGTATCTCAGCTGTTCTCAGCTGCTGACGTCTGTTGGACGAAGGAAAGGAGAGTGTGCCCACATGAATAATAGGTGTTGTGACATGTGTAGACTAATAATGATAACGATGTGACAGTGATGACTGATGATGTAGGATACAGATTATTGTAAACAGGTAACCTAGCTGATTATTCCCCTGTGTTGATCGATAACCATGTTGATAAATTTTATTTTAAATAAATGTTTTTGAATTTAATGTTGTTTATTTATTTTATCCTGGAAACAAGACGAGGTCAACTGAAAAAACAGGCATAACAGTTTATAATAAATAAAATAAATATAATGATTATGTAGAATATAAATTTATATAGAATTTAGTATGTTATTTATATTTTTTATTTATTTATATTATTTGTATATTTTCCTGATACTTCTGTTCTTTCCTCTGTGCTGCTGTAACACTGCAAATAAATTTCCCCACTGTGGGGAAAAAGGATTATCTTATCTTAATACCAGCGGAATTAGGAGGTGGTCATAATAATGTGACTAGATTGTGTGTGAATATACAGTATTATATATATATATATATATATATATATATATATATATATATATATATATATATATATATATATATATATATATATATATATATATATACCACACATCCACAGACACCCACACACACCCACAGTCTAGTCACATTATTATGACTACCTCCTAATTTCGATGGTATTTTTCAGGGTAGCTCATGAAGGAAGTCACGTGTCCTGAGCTGGCTTGGGCGCTATATAAAGAGTGCAATAGGCTGTCATGGGTAAAAGGGGCGGTGCATGCTAACTGCCCTCCCTGGTGTAGATGAGACCTTCCAAGACAATGTCAGTTGTCACACAGCTAGGAATGTCAGACACTAGTTGGAAAAGCACCCTGGCTCCCTAATTCCCCAGATTGAACCTGACTGAGCATCTGTGAGACCACCTCGATCGTCGTGTTCGTTCTATCGATCGGCCTCATGTTATTACTGTCTGACATCAAAAGCTGAAAAATTTTATCATTCAAGATAATTCAGTTTTCTTCATGGAACATGGAATGTTCTGATCTATGTCCTAAACTGGAAAGTTCAGAACTCTTGATAGGTGTCCTAAACAGTTGAGAGAATTTCCACAGCCTTTAATGGAATGTTTAGTACTCCTGATGGGAAGTTCTAATTTGTTTCTGGAATGCTCAGAACTCTCACAAGAAGGTCCTTACCCCTCAATAGAATGCCTTAATGGAATACTCTAAATACTGGATGGAATGTTCTGAACTTTCAGGGGAATGTCTTTAATATATAAAGGAATGTTAGCAAGTCTTCAATCAATATTGAATGTTCATGAATTTTGGAACTCTTGTAGGAATGTTCAGAACTCCTGATAAAATCCTTTAACGGTACATTGAATGTTATAAATTCAGGACGGAATGTTTAGACGTCGTCTTGATGGAATGTCCAGAACTCTTTTAGGAATGTCCCCAACTCTCCTTGTCCTCTATGTCCTTAACGCTTAGTAAAACCATTAGAATGTCTAGAAGTTGAGGAGGAATGGAGTGAATGTTCTAAACTTCTGATGGAATGTTGACACTGGAGGAACTGTCCTGATGGAATGTCGTGAGTTGTTGAAAGCTACTGGAGCTTTGAAGGTTCCCTGTTTACTGAGACATAATTCGAGCTTCTTGCCCAAAGACACTGAAGTTGAGTTTTTGCATGAAGCACTTCATCCTCCCTGTTACGTTTCCTCCAAGGAACACTGGGAAGCTTGTTAAGCTGGCATCATGGACTTCACACAGCACTAGGAGATAAAACTGAGTCATGGTTGGATCCTGCAGCAGCAAAATAACCCAGAAAATATTCAGCAGGAAAGGTGTAATGAGAACGAATGATATCACCTTTCCAGCTTCGAGCCCCAAACCAGCACCTTAACACCAAGAAGACTGAAACCCTGAGCTCAGCCAAGACTTCACAGGGGAACCCATCCTTCTGTAGCTGAACCGGAATACCCAAACCATATTTAAACAGGACCAGTGTTACACAGAAACCCAGTAAGTGTAACACGTTAGTGTGCTGTAAGTAGTGTGTTGGTGTACAGTAACTCAGTAAGTGTAATGTGTTAGTGTGCTGTAAGTAGCGTGTTGGTGTACAGTAACTCAGTAAGTGTAATGTGTTAGTGTGCTGTAAGTAGTGTGTCGGTGTACAGTAACTCAGTAAGTGTAATGTGTTAGTGTGCTGTAAGTAGCGTGTTGGTGTACAGTAACTCAGTAAGTGTAATGTGTTAGTGTGCTGTAAGCTGGTTCTAAGCTTGTTTTGACCAGTTGGACAGAGCTTGGTTCTAGCTAATGTTCCCTGTTCTCCTTCAGTGTTCTGTGCTGATGATGATGTGAATAGACGTCAGGGTCAGACTAATGAATGAGCTTCTGTTAAAGACTGGTGGACGGAGAGACACTAGAGCCTCTTCACCTACACTGAGCTGATGAAGAGTCGTCCAAGAGAGTAGGAGTTTACCCTGGGGATCTCTACTGGAACTCAGGCACAGGGTTTTGTACTTCGTCCACCTCTGAGCAAGAAAATAAGATTTAAAAGTGACAATAGAAATAATAATAACAACAACATACGTCTATTAATAATGAATATCACAGTACATGACTTTCAAACACTAATTTTGACTCAAGATTAGATGTTGCACATTCCACAGTTTTTCTTCCCTGACCTACAAGCCCGGAATTATTCCTATAACATTCCAACCCACTTCTGCTGTGGCTCCAAAGGCCTAGACTGCAGTTCCATGCCGATATACTCTGTGAGCTCCTGCCAAAGGATCAAAGGTCACGGCTCAGTTCTGTTGTCTTTACCAAAAATAAAATGTTGAGTAATCATCCACCAAGACGGAGTAGCGCTGACCTTCCTCCTCTGCTCGTCTCGCCCAGGGGCAGATGTATTCCTACGAAAACCGCATCTCAAGCAGGGCGGCTCAAGCCGAATCCGGATGTGGTTGCCTGCACATTAGAGGAGGGGGCTCCATCCTTCATCTTAATCTGGTGCAGGCAGAAGAGTCCCGATCCATCTTCCCCTTTACGGGCATAACAGCATTTATAGAGCCATTAGGAGGCTGAAGTGACAGCGTGCCCAGGCCAGATAAGAGCAGATGATGGAGACGCCATGGAACAGCGGGGGTCCCATAGATCTCTGGCTTTTGCTCTCGTTCTAATGGCACAGTGGGGTCCGCGCTCATCCACCACGCTCGCCGCTACGCTCCTTGTGATCAAAGTGCGGTCAGGGTGGTTTTACACTCAGGCGTGTTGAGTGAAATCCCAACAATGAAAGGCTGCTTCACAGTCCGACTGCTGGCATTTAGCTGGCCTGAGTGTGCCTTGTGTTTTCCCAGAAGGCCGAGCAACCCGGTGAGATCAGGTCTCCATGACAACCCTCGGTGTCGACAGGAGGCGGGAAGGCACGAGGACGCTGCAAGTTTCTCCCTCTAACAGACTGCGCAGGTTACGGCGTGTTTAATGGAGGAACACAGACATTAACTTCAGCCATGCTCCCCGAAAACAGCTGCTCACGCTCTTTACTACTGGAGACAGTCCTTCTAGCAGTCCGTGTCCTCCCTGCTGTTTTTCTCCTCCATTAACGATGCTTCCCTGACCACATTCCCAAATCTTTTAAAAGAGGTGGACGAAGTTCCAGTAGAGTTCTCCAGGGTAAACTCCTCCTCCTGTGTCAGTTCCAGTTCCTCCCTTTAGTCCTCCACTGGATTACCAGTACTAAAGTATGGACCTTCAGATGTACTTAAGTATGGAGAGTAACAGGAGCATCCAACACGCTACTTACAGCACACTAACACATTACACTTACTGAGTTACTGTACACCAACACGCTACTTACAGCACACTAACACATTACACTTACTGAGTTACTGTACACCAACACGCTACTTACAGCACACTAACACATTACACTTACTGAGTTACCGTACACCAACACGCTACTTACAGCACACTAACACATCACACTTACTGAGTTACCGTACACCAACACGCTACTTACAGCACACTAACACATTACACTTACTGAGTTACCGTACACCGACACGCTACTTACAGCACACTAACACATTACACTTACTGAGTTACCGTACACCGACCCACTACTTACAGCACACTAACACATTACACTTACTGAGTTACCGTACACCGACACGCTACTTACAGTACACTAACACATTACACTTACTGAGTTACCGTACACCGACACGGTACTTACAACACACTAACACATTACACTTACTGAGTTACCGTACACCGACACACTACTTACAGCACACTAACACATTACACTTACTGAGTTACCGTACACCAACACGCTACTTACAGCACACTAACGCATTACACTTACTGAGTTACCATACACCGACACACTACTTACAGCACACTAACGCATTGCACTTACTGAGTTACCGTACACCGACACGGTACTTACAACACACTAACACATTACACTTACTGAGTTACCGTACACCGACACACTACTTACAGCACACTAACACATTACACTTACTGAGTTACCGTACACCAACACGCTACTTACAGCACACTAACGCATTACACTTACTGAGTTACCGTACACCGACACGCTACTTACAGCACACTAACACATTACACTTACTGAGTTACCGTACACCGACACGCTACTTACAGCACACTAACGCAATACACTTACTGAGTTACCGTACACCGACACACTACTTACAGCACACTAACACATTACACTTACTGAGTTACCATACACCGACACACTACTTACAGCACACTAACACATTACACTTACTGAGTTACCGTACACCGACACACTACTTACAGCACACTAACACATTACACTTACTGAGTTACCATACACCGACACACTACTTACAGCACACTAACACATTGCACTTACTGAGTTACCATACACCGACACACTACTTACAGCACACTAACACATTACACTTACTGAGTTACCGTACACCGACACACTACTTACAGCACACTAACGCATTACACTTACTGAGTTACCGAACACCGACACACTACTTACAGCACACTAACACATTACACTTACTGAGTTACCGTACACCAACACACTACTTACAGCACACTAACACATTACACTTACTGAGTTACCGTACACCGACACACTACTTACAGCACACTAACGCATTACACTTACTGAGTTACCGTACACCGACACACTACTTACAGCACACTAACGCATTACACTTACTGAGTTACCGTACACCGACACGCTACTTAAAGCACACTAACGCATCACACTTACTGAGTTACTGTACACCGACACGCTACTTACAGTACACTAACGCATTACACTTACTGAGTTACCGTACACCGACACGCTACTTACAGCACACTAACACATTACACTTACTGAGTTACCGTACACCGACACGCTACTTACAGCACACTAACACATTACACTTACTGAGTTACCGTACACCGACCCACTACTTACAGCACACTAACACATTACACTTACTGAGTTACCGTACACCAACACGCTACTTACAGTACACTAACACATTACACTTACTGAGTTACTGTACACCAACACACTACTTACAGTACACTAACACATTACACTTACTGAGTTACTGTACACCGACACACTACTTACAGCACACTAACGCATTACACTTACTGAGTTACCATACACCGACACACTACTTACAGCACACTAACGCATTACACTTACTGAGTTACCGAACACCGACACACTACTTACAGTACACTAACACATTACACTTACTGAGTTACCTTACCGTTAGCACGCGACACACTACTTTACAGCACACTAACGCATTACACTTACTGAGTTACTGTACACCGACACGCTACTTACAGTACACTAACGCATTACACTTACTGAGTTACCGTACACCGACACGCTACTTACAGCACACTAACACATTACACTTACTGAGTTACCGTACACCGACACGCTACTTACAGCACACTAACACATTACACTTACTGAGTTACCGTACACCGACCCACTACTTACAGCACACTAACACATTACACTTACTGAGTTACCGTACACCGACACACTACTTACAGCACACTAACGCATTGCACTTACTGAGTTACCATACACCGACACACTACTTACAGCACACTAACGCATTACACTTACTGAGTTACCGAACACCGACACACTACTTACAGCACACTAACACATTACACTTACTGAGTTACCGTACACCGACACACTACTTACAGCACACTAACACATTACACTTACTGAGTTACCGTACACCGACACACTACTTACAGCACACTAACGCATTACACTTACTGAGTTACCGTACACCGACACGCTACTTACAGCACACTAACACATTACACTTACTGAGTTACCGTACACCGACACACTACTTACAGCACACTAACACATTACACTTACTGAGTTACCGTACACCGACACACTACTTACAGCACACTAACACATTACACTTACTGAGTTACTGTACACCGACACACTACTTACAGCACACTAACACATTACACTTACTGTTCATCACTGGACATAACAGGGGTCTACAAATGTGGAATAAGTCATTTTGAGAGTCATGATAAGAAACAGACCTGAACATCTGAATGAAACTCGCTCAATATGTTACCAGTGAACCCAGTGACCACTGTAAGGAGCTACTGTCACTAAAAGCCTACAGTGTTGATCTTCTACGGAGAGTAAGGCAAGCGTTCAGTGATTTAATGTAAAGTCTATCCAGAGCATGCTGCAGATGTAGCGCAGACTCTATCTACGGCCCGCACATGCCGAGGTACGAATGTCATGTTCTGAAGCTACATCAGACTCTTCCATTTCCTGATCTAAGGGAAGTCAGTTTTCCGTAATGTGTGTGGAAGCCAGACAGCAGCGCACTCGAGCTACAAATAGATGTATTATTTCTCGCTCTTATTTAATGAGACAGAAAGGAAAGGAATGGGATGTTAATGGGGCTGTAATTGACACATCATAAAAGGACTGTGTTACATGGAGCTTCGACTTCAGCTTCAATATTTGGAGCTACATGAATAGAGCAAAATGATGGAAGGCCATTCACGAGGAGAAGCCAGCTGGAAGGCCGAGAGACAGAGAGAACATAAAGGCGAGGCAAGGGCTGAAATAACTCTCCACAGACTCAAATGAATATCTTAAGTGTGCATATTGAATAACTGGATAACCGAGAGGAGACTAAACATGGCACCTCATCAAGGGTCATTGTTAGTGAGGGGAAAGAAAGCCCATTAGTGGGGAGCAGATGATTAGAAATGTGGGACCTCCGCTGGCGCAGTGAACCTTGGCACACTGTGGGTAAGATTTATGGCGTGTTGTGCCCTTACACCGAGCCGTGTTCAGTCTAAATAATATCCGGCCATGGTTCCGCATGATTAATGACCTTCTTTTTAATCTATTAAAATTCAATTACTGACCGTTTTCCAATAGAGCACCTCCTCCGCGCTGCCTTTTCTCGTCTTCCTCAAACGCACATGCGAGTTCCTGTCCTGAGACAAAATCAATGTTTTGAACTTTCATATCTGGAGAGTTTTCAAACAAAACTCAATCATGTGAAAAAGCACAAAGAGCGGTGGAGTGGTCTGGGAAGCAAAGATAACGGCGGTGATTTGACGCTTTCGGTTTTCAGGCATCAGAACAGGGCTCGGCCGGTTAATAGCGTTCCTTAATCAAGACGTCAGGTGCCTCGCTGATACCTGTGTCAGCACATTACTTTATAAACACATGTCAAATGTCAGACGTCGTTTGTTACCGGTTTGTTTACTGCTATCACGACAGACAAGGGCATTTAGGGCTTTCCAATACATTAAGCGCAGTGACTAAACAAACCAAAAGAAGTAGAGTTTAAAGATGAAGTGCCGAGGTATAAACAAGATCCTCTGTTTCATATCAGTTTACGGCTTTTAGTTACTATTACAAAGAAGAGGAAGAGGAAGAAGATAAGGAAGAAGAGGAAGAAGAAGAAGAGGAGGAAAGAAGAGGAAAAAGAAGAAGAGGAAGAAGATAAAGAAGAGGAAGATGAAGAGGAAGAAGAAGAAGAGGAAGAAGAAGAAGAAGAAGAAAAAGACGAAGAAGAGGAAGAAGAGGAACAAGAAGCAGAAGAAGAGGAAAGGGAAGAGGAAGAAGACAAAGAAGAGGAAGAAGAGGAGGAAGAAGAAGAAGAAGAAGAAGAAGAAGAAGAAGCGGAAGAAGAATGGGTATAGGTATCCTTTAAAAGCATAGTTTTGTCTAAAAGTCACATGTATTAGAAGAACAGTTAGGGGACCAACTGTGGAACCCTGTGGTACACAACTCTGATTTAATTGTTGAATATTATTCATATCTAGAACCATTCTGGAAATCAATTCATGGAGTTTACCTTGACCTTGACAAAAGCAGCTCTAGTGTCTCTAGGTGTTCAGGTTCTGGGTTTGTGTTGGTTCTGTTTGGTTCTCTACACTACTGGAACCATGTCTCCCAAACTCCAGATCAGATATTGTATTAGATCTGTTTATTTAGAAAATCACTAATCTGCCGAAGACCTGCTCAGCCCAGAAGCCTGTTTTTAGAAGAACCATGCTCGCTGCTGCGTTTCACACCCGCCGTACACCGCGCGGCTCGCCAGTCTCGTCGTGGGGTCACTCGAGGTCATCTTACGGTGGGTAAGGGATCATTCAGTGACACTTTACATTAACTTGGATGGAATAACAAAGAGAACGACATTTAAACACATTATCTAACAGTGCGTTCCCTATCGTGTTGTTCATCGGTTGTTTACTGGATTTACGTCCTCGTTTAGGTAGTCACCCATTATAGATGGTTAAAGTCCGCAATCAAGGAATTTTAGATGTGCTTTTAAGTGGTAATTGATATCTGCTTATCTAGCTTCTCTAGTTTGCTGAGAATAAAAACCCTCACACAGAGAGTTTCAGTGTTGATCTGGAAATTCAATACTAATAGCTCCAGATAATTCCATTCTGTTATGTGCTGTAGCCTCTGTTGTTGTGTACAGACTTGGAATTATATATAAACTCACCAGGCAAAAAAAGAGTCCCCTTGTGTGTTTAAGGTGGTAGTAACTTCAGGCTCCTGCAGATGGCACTGATGGGGCTATACCTGTGGGGTGTGAGTGACAGGATCCATAGATTGGGAGGAGGTGCTACAGTGCAGGGAATGTCTCGTTCCATGTGTGGAAAATGGCTCCAGAGCAGATGTTAATGATTGTCTAAAAGGAGGGACTGCATGTGGGCGTGGCCAAAGACCATAGTGTGAAGGAAGTAGCTGAATCTGCAGGTGTATGGAAGCGTACGGTCATACGGGTCTACCAGCAGTCTACTCCTGAGTTAGCAGACTCTTCCAGGGAAGAAGAGGAAGGTGAGGTTGGCGTTTGCCGGGTTCCTGAGAGTGCCCCACCTGCTGGTGTGACAGTAAAACAGCTAGCAGAATGGTAACATCGCACTTCGTTAGCTACAGGAAGGGAAGCTAGGGAAGAGGGATGCCCACTGCTTTTGGAAAGAAGACTAGGAATTCCATTCCAAGCCAGTGATCCCCTCATTAAACCTCATAAACTAAAGGGGATTCCAGTTCCCAAATCCGACCACTCTCGTGCTGAAATCATTGGTTGGTAATCCTAAAACTGAAACAATGATGACTCCACAGCTCAGGGGCTGGACCAAAATCCTGGACCTGTGGAAGATTTGGCTGTAATGAAGGATACTCTACACGAGCTGACAAGCTCGTTACAGCAGGAAGGACGCTTGAGGGACGACGGGTGCAATACATGTAGGCATGCATCTGTGGAAACAGGAGCGGGAGGCGGGATGAGATTTATGCCACAGGTC
>JAMWET010004894.1:0-38622 GCA_024036415.1 Prochilodus magdalenae | reverse complement strand
CCCTACATTCCCAGCTGAGGTGAGTGAGAAGACTTTTTAAGAACAACAAAAGGATTACAATTTTCTTTTCAAAAGATGTCCTAAAGTTTATCTTTGAAACTATTGTAGTAAGTAGATCCTGAGTAACCCACTAATAATTAACTCTTTAAGTACCTGCCTAGTTGACTACTGAAAAAGTGAAACTGAATTTAATTTAATTTAATTGAATTAACTGCAAGGACAAATTGTACTGGACATAGACAAGACCCCAAACATATGACATAAAGAATGCTACAAACAATTTCAGACAGCATTAAGAATAATAAAATACATGATAAACACACATTATTAAATGTGAATGATTATTAATCAATCTAATAGCACAAGTTACACTCTCTGTCAGACAGACTGACATCTAGGTCAGCAATAACAGAGGCCTGGAGGCTCAAAGACAGGTGGAGGGTGGAGCACCAGTCTGAGACAGTCAGTACAGAGGATGGAGCACCAGTCTGAGACAGTCAGTATAGAGGATGGAATACCAGTCTGAGACAGTCAGTACAGAGGGTGGAGCACCAGTCTGAGACAGTCAGTACAGAGGGTGGAGCACCAGTCTGAGACAGTCAGTATAGAGGATGGAACACCAGTCTGAGACAGTCAGTACAGAGGATGGAACAGCAGTCTGAGACAGTCAGTATAGAGGGTGGAACACCAGTCTGAGACAGGCAGTACAGAGGATGGAACAGCAGTCTGAGACAGTCAGTATGGAGGATGGAACACCAGTCGGAGACAGTCAGTACAGAGGATGGAACAGCAGTCTGAGACAGTCAGTACAGAGAATGGATTATCAGTCTGAGACAGTCAGTACAGAGGATGGAACAGCAGTCTGAGACGGTCAGTACAGAGGGTGGAGCACCAGTCTGAGACAGTCAGTACAGAGGGTGAAGCACCAGTCTGAGACAGTCAGTATAGAGGATGGAACACCAGTCTGAGACGGTCAGTACAGAGGATAGAACAGCAGTCTGAGACGGTCAGTACAGAGGATGGAACAGCAGTCTGAGACGGTCAGTACAGAGGGTGGAGCACCAGTCTGAGACAGTCAGTACAGAGGATGGAACAGCAGTCTGAGACAGTCAGTACAGAGGGTGGAGCACCAGTCTGAGACAGTCAGTACAGAGGACGGAACAGCAGTCTGAGACTGTCAGTACAGAGGATGGAGGGATGTGTGACTTTTACTTGTTGCAATGTATTAAAAACAGATGGAAAATTCTTACCCAGGCTTTATCTTTTAACAGTTCTCTCAAATATTTCATTGCCAAGGATATTAGAGGTATTATGATTTTTTTTTAAAAATAAGATAAATTTTAATGAATTGGTACAACAATTGAATGTTTCTGGGGAAGATACCACTTACCAAACTTTTGTTGCTGGAATACTTTCACAGTATTTTAATGTCCTGCCACGAGTGCCATCTGACTGCAGCTTTATTTATATCAGCAGCTTTAAAACATCTAATAACACTGGTCACTTCAAAACTAAGAAACTCTCTTGGGTTCAAATTTCAGAATCAGAATCAAGTATTATTTGCCAAGTATGTTCACGCATACAATTAATTTGTCTTTGGTTACAGTAGCTCACAGAGAGAAACAACATTACACACAGTACACACACACACACACACAAAATACCATAGATACCTGTAAACTTTACAATACGTGTAGCTATACATGTATATTAAAGTGCAGAGTGCAGCATTCCGGATGTAGAGACAGATTAGGGCTTAAAAGTGTAGTACAAGAAGAAACACCAGTCTGAGATGGTCAGTACAGAGGATGGAGCACCAGTCTGAGATGGTCAGTACAGAGGATGGAGCACCAGCCTGAGATGGTTAGTACAAAGAATGGAGCACCAGCCTGAGACAGTCTGTATAGAGGATGGAGCACCAGTCTGAGACAGTCTATATAGAGGATGGAGCACCAGTCTGAGACAGTCATTATAGAGGATGGAGCACCAGTCTGAGACAGTCTATATAGAGGATGGAACACCAGTCTGAGACAGTCTATATAGAGGATGGAGCACCAGTCTGAGACAGTCATTATAGAGGATGGAGCACCAGTCTGAGA
This sequence comes from Prochilodus magdalenae, assembly GCA_024036415.1. Classification (NCBI taxonomy): domain Eukaryota; kingdom Metazoa; phylum Chordata; class Actinopteri; order Characiformes; family Prochilodontidae; genus Prochilodus; species Prochilodus magdalenae. The sequence continues at coordinate 36,523 of JAMWET010004894.1, read as the reverse complement.
CAGTCTATAGAGGATGGTTAGTACAGTCAGTACAGAGGATAGGAGCACCAGACTGAGAGAGTCTCTATAGAGGATGGAACACCAGTCTGAGACAGTCAGTATAGAGGATGGAACACCAGTTCTGAGACAGTCAGTCTAGAGGATGGAACACAGTCAGTACAGTCAGATAGAGGATGGAGCATCCAGTCTGAGACTGTCAGTACAGAGGATGGAGCACACCAGCCTGAGACGGTCAGTACAGAGGGTGGAGCACCAGTCTGAGACAGTCAGTACAGAGGCAGTCTGAGACAGTCACCATAGAGGATGGAACAGCAGTCTGAGTCATAGAGGATGGAACACCAGTCCAGTCAGTACAGAGATGGAACAGCAGTCTGAGACAGTCAGTAGGGAGGGATGGAACACCAGTCTGAGACAGTCAGTATAGAGGATGGAACACCAGATGGAGCACCCAGTCTGAGACAGTCAGTATAGAGGATGGAACACCAGTCTGAGACGGTCAGTACAGAGGATGGAACAGCAGTCTGAGACAGTCAGTATACAGAGGATAGGAACACCAGTCTGAGACAATCAGTACAGAGGATGGAACAGCAGTTCTGAGACAGTCAGTATAGAGGATGGAACACCAGTCTGAGACAGTCAATATAAGAGGATGGAACACCAGTCTGAGACCGTCAGTACACAGCATGGAACACCAGTCTGAGACTGTCATTACAGAGGCTGGACCACCAGACAGAGACAGTCACTACAGAGGGTGCAGCACCAGTCTGAGACAGTCAGTATAGAGGATGGACCACCAGTCTGAGATGGTCAGTATAGAGGGATGGAACACCAGTCTGAGATGGTCAGAAGAGAGGATGGATCACCAGCGTGAGATGATCAGTACAGCGGATGGAGCACCAGCCTGAGACTCTCAGTACAGAGGATGGAGCACCAGTCTGAGACTCTCAGTACAGAGGATGGAACAGCAGTCTGAGACAGTCAGTATAGAGGATGGAGCACCAGTCTGAGATGGTTAGTAACAAAGAATACAGAGCAGAGGATGGAACAGCAGTCTGAGACAGTCTATATAGAGGATGGAACACCGGTCTGAGACAGTCAGTATAGAGGATGGAACACCAGTCTGAGACAGTCAGTATAGAGGATGGAACACCAGTCTGAGACAGTCAGTACAGAGAATGGATTATCAGTCTGAGACTGTCAGTATAGAGGATGGAACACCAGTCTGAGACGGTCAGTACAGAGGGTGGAGCACCAGTCTGAGACAGTCAGTACAGAGGGTGGAACACACTGAGACAGTCAGTATAGAGGACAACAGCAGTCTGAGACAGGATGAGGAACACCCAGTCTGAGACGGTCAGTACAGAGGGTGGAGCACCAGTCTGAGACAGTCAGTACAGAGGGTGGAGCACCAGTCTGAGACAGTCAGTATAGAGGATTGAACACCAGTCTGAGACGGTCAGTACAGAGGATGGAACAGCATTCTGAGACAGTCAGTACAAAGGATGGAACACCAGTCTGAGACAGTCAGTACAGAGGATGGAACAGCAGTCTGAGACGGTCAGTACAGTGGGTGGAGCACCAGTCTGAGACAGTCTATATAGAGGATGGAGCACCAGTCTGAGACAGTCAGTATAGAGGATGGAGCACCAGTCTGAGATGGTTAGTACAAAGAATAGAGCACCAGTCTGAGACAGTCTATATAGAGGATGGAACACCGGTCTGAGACAGTCAGTATAGAGGATGGAACACCAGTCTGAGACAGTCAGTATAGAGGATGGAACACCAGTCTGAGACAGTCAGTACAGAGAATGGATTATCAGTCTGAGACTGTCAGTATAGAGGATGGAACACCAGTCTGAGACGGTCAGTACAGAGGGTGGAGCACCAGTCTGAGACAGTCAGTACAGAGGGTGAAGCACCAGTCTGAGACAGTCAGTATAGAGGATGGAACACCAGTCTGAGATGGTCAGTACAGAGGGTGGAGCACCAGTCTGAGACAGTCAGTACAGAGGATGGAGCACCAGTCTGAGACAGTCAGTATAGAGGATGGAACACCAGTCTGAGACGGTCAGTACAGAGGATGGAACAGCAGTCTGAGACAGTCAGTACAGAGGATAGAACACCAGTCTGAGACAATCAGTACAGAGGATGGAACAGCATTCTGAGACAGTCAGTATAGAGGATGGAACACCAGTCTGAGACAGTCAATACAGAGGATGGAACAGCAGTCTGAGACAGTCAGTACAGAGAATGGATTATCAGTCTGAGACAGTCAGTACAGAGGATGGAACACCAGTCTGAGACGGTCAGTACAGAGGGTGGAGCACCAGTCTGAGACAGTCAGTACAGAGGGTGAAGCACCAGTCTGAGACAGTCAGTATAGAGGATGGAACACCAGTCTGAGACGGTCAGTACAGAGGATGGAACAGCAGTCTGAGACGGTCAGTACAGAGGATGGAACAGCAGTCTGAGACGGTCAGTACAGAGGGTGGAGCACCAGTCTGAGACAGTCTATATAGAGGATGGAGCACCAGTCTGAGACAGTCAGTATAGAGGATGGAACAGCAGCACAGTCAGTCTGAGGATGGAAACAGCAGTAGACAAGTAGAGGATGGAACACCAGTCTGAGACAGTCTATATAGAGGATGGAACACCGGTCTGAGACAGTCAGTATAGAGGATGGAACACCAGTCTGAGACAGTCAGTATAGAGGATGGAACACCAGTCTGAGACAGTCAGTACAGAGAATGGATTATCAGTCTGAGACTGTCAGTATAGAGGATGGAACACCAGTCTGAGACGGTCAGTACAGAGGGTGGAGCACCAGTCTGAGACAGTCAGTACAGAGGGTGGAGCACCAGTCTGAGACAGTCAGTATAGAGGATGGAACACCAGTCTGAGACGGTCAGTACAGAGGGTGGAGCACCAGTCTGAGACAGTCAGTACAGAGGGTGGAGCACCAGTCTGAGACAGTCAGTATAGAGGATTGAACACCAGTCTGAGACGGTCAGTACAGAGGATGGAACAGCATTCTGAGACAGTCAGTACAAAGGATGGAACACCAGTCTGAGACAGTCAGTACAGAGGATGGAACAGCAGTCTGAGACGGTCAGTACAGTGGGTGGAGCACCAGTCTGAGACAGTCTATATAGAGGATGGAGCACCAGTCTGAGACAGTCAGTATAGAGGATGGAGCACCAGTCTGAGATGGTTAGTACAAAGAATAGAGCACCAGTCTGAGACAGTCTATATAGAGGATGGAACACCGGTCTGAGACAGTCAGTATAGAGGATGGAACACCAGTCTGAGACAGTCAGTATAGAGGATGGAACACCAGTCTGAGACAGTCAGTACAGAGAATGGATGGCAGTCTGATTATCAACAGCAGTCTGAGACTGTCAGTATAGAGGATGGAACACCAGTCTGAGACGGTCAGTACAGAGGGTGGAGCACCAGTCTGAGACAGTCAGTACAGAGGGTGGAGCACCAGTCTGAGACAGTCAGTATAGAGGATGGAACACCAGTCTGAGACGGTCAGTACAGAGGGTGGAGCACCAGTCTGAGACAGTCAGTACAGAGGGTGGAGCACCAGTCTGAGACAGTCAGTATAGAGGATTGAACACCAGTCTGAGACGGTCAGTACAGAGGATGGAACAGCATTCTGAGACAGTCAGTACAAAGGATGGAACACCAGTCTGAGACAGTCAGTACAGAGGATGGAACAGCAGTCTGAGACAGTCAGTACAGAGAATGGATTATCAGTCTGAGACAGTCAGTACAGAGGATGGAACACCAGTCTGAGACGGTCAGTACAGAGGGTGGAGCACCAGTCTGAGACAGTCAGTACAGAGGGTGAAGCACCAGTCTGAGACAGTCAGTATAGAGGATGGAACACCAGTCTGAGACGGTCAGTACAGAGGATGGAGCACCAGTCTGAGACGGTCAGTACAGAGGATGGAACACCAGTCTGAGACGGTCAGTACAGAGGGTGGAGCACCAGTCTGAGACAGTCAGTACAGAGGATGGAACAGCAGTCTGAGACGGTCAGTACAGAGGGTGGAGCACCAGTCTGAGACAGTCAGTACAGAGGACGGAACAGCAGTCTGAGACAGTCAGTACAGAGGATGGAACAGCAGTCTGAGACTGTCAATACAGAGGATGGAGTGATGTGTGACTTTTACTACTTTTATAAACAGATAAATGAGAAATAAAAAGTGCAGTCCAGCAGAACAGGAAGTGAGAAATGTGTCACAAATGTGTACTGTAATGTGCATTGTAATGTTCAGCTGTTCATGAGTGTGATGGCATGTGGGAAGAAGCTTCTCCGTAGCCTGGTTGTCTTGATCCCCATCTTGCTACAGCGCCGGCTTTAGGGAAAACGCTGGAACAGGTGATGTCCAGGGTGTGATGGGTCTGTGATGATCTTCACTGCATGCTTCCTGGTTCTGGAAGTGTACAGATCCAGCAGAGTGGGTAATTTAACTCCAATGGTCTTCTCTGCAGACCTGATGATGTGCTGCAGTCTGTGGATGTCAGGTTTGAGGTTGTGGCTGAGCTGTCCCACACTGTGATGGACAAGGTGATAACAGATTCTATGGTGGCAGAACTGTATCAGCTCCTGGGACAGGTTGAACTTCCATAGCTGATGCAGGAAGTAAATCCTCTGTTGGGTTTTCTTGATGATGGAGCTGATGTTGCAGTCTCACTTCAGGTCCTTGGTGATTGTCGTACCCAGAAATCTGTGAGACTCCACAGCCATCACAGTTCTGTCCAGGATGGTGAGTGCTGGAAGGGCTGGGGCCTTCTCTTGAAGTCCACTGTCATCTCCACAGTTTTTGATGTGCACTGCTCCAGGTTATTCTGGTTGCTCCAGAGGACTTCCTGATCAACCATCCGTCTGTAGGCAGACTTGTCATTGTCACAGATGAGACCAGTGACTGTTGTATCTTCTGCAAACTTCAGGATTTTGACAGATGGGTCCACGGAGTTTGTGAACGGAGCAAAGAGCCATGGGGACAAAACACAACCTTGCGGAGCTCCTGTGCTGGTTGTCTTGGTTCTTGAGATGATTTTCCCCAACCTCACCTGCTGCTCTCTGCCAGTAAGGAAGTTTGTGATCCACTTGCAGGTGGAGGCTGGCACATTGAGTTGGGTCAGTTTACTGTGTAGCTATCCTGGAATGATGGTTTTGAAGGCTGAGCTAAAGTCCAAGAATAGAATTTCTGCATAAGTGTTTGGATGGTCGAGGTGCTGAAGGATGTGATGAAGTCCCATATTATAAGTATTATTGTGGAGCATTTGAAGCAGGATAGTACTTCACACAGCTCCAGTGACCTATTGAAGATCTTTATGAAGACAAGTGCAAGCTGGTCTGTGCCGTTCCTGTGATACTCAATCTGGGCCTGGTCCTTTATTCAAATTTAGCTTTGAGTGAACCTGAAATATCTCTCTCATTTCATCTTCTCTCTTTTTATTGTATTGCAATCAGAATGTGTGGGAGCCCTAAGCCATCTATGAACAATTCATTATTGTCAGTACTTGGATTTGGACATGATTCAGTTAAGTCCATCAATAAAGTATTTCTTGCAGAAATTTTTAATGAAGAATAAACATTTGCTGGTAGCTCTGAAATTTTGCACCTCAAACAACATTGCTGTGTAGCACAGTAGGAAAAGGTGTGAATTTAGAAATGCTTATGTTTTTGTCTCAAACTTCCTCTCTTGCTGCATCTTTTGGTGAATCAGAGGGCTTACCAGCACTAGACACTTCGGGACGCAAGTTAAGAGGTATATTCACAGAGGGACTGATGGTAACAAACAAGCAACCAGATGAAAACAGATGAATAAGAAGTAGACCATGAACAAAAGCAAAGACAAGCTTGTCTACAAGAGCCATGGGCTAAGAATCTTCCCTGGTCATAACATGGAGCTCTTCTCCAGATGGGCTGCTCATATTAGAGGAATTATTGCTTTTCAACCTACAATAACTAGTAGCTTCTAGTAGCACTAGTAGTAACTAGTAACATTGCATACAATAGCATAAATGAAGGCTTACTGTAATGCACAGCGATTATACAATGCCAGTGTAACAGCACAGTTACTGGAAAAATCCCTCTAACAGCTGCTTTCTCAATCGGTTCCGTAATGCATAAATGTTTTTCCCTAGAATGATGTGTGCAACCACTACATATACAAGCTTACCGGACAAAACCAAAAAATGAGTCCCCTATGACTAAAACATACGTAGTAGCATGTAATATCTCCTTAAGCAACAAAACCAGCTGGATTTGGCATAGACTGGACAGGATGTAGGCTATATCAATATTCAGAGACTGATCCAGTCACTCACACCCTGCAGATCTTTTTAGCCCCATCATCCTTGTCCACCACCATCTGCAGGAGCCTGATGTTACTATTATATCAAACATGCATGGTGATTTATTTTTTTGTCTAGTGAACATATTATTCAATTCAGTGAATATTCTGGAGGAAGCTGAACTTGAGATCCCCTATTTCCCCTAATATATGCATACTGTGAGTATGTGTGTGTGTGTGTAAGTGTGTGTATACATGCATGTGCTCCTGTGGTTAAATGATTTGTGTCCATATTATGTACACTGTTTTTTATGGCAAAGTTAGTATCCTTAATCTTTCATTTGAAATTTAGCTAAACCCAACCATAATTAAATCTGAGAATAAGTGGTACCTTTTCCCAGTTTTAGTCAGATTTCTTCAAGAGACCCACTTGTGTCAATCATGTCTTACACTCTGTTCATAACAAAAGCAAGGTGAGGTAACCATTATAAATAATAAAAGGATCCACTTTATTCCAACCAGCATAATTTTGCACCAACTTGATAAATATGTTATTGTGACTAACTTTGTATTTCAGGTCCTGGTGCATTTTTTAAATAAATATTTATCCCCAAAATTGGAGGTGGTGAGTATAGTATATTCTGCCTAGCCTAGAATAACAAAAATTTATTCTTGGGAGTGATCTATACTGCATTATGAATGAACTCAGAATCGATCTAAGTTGAAAATGTACTGAACTTCTAAAATGTCTTTTTTATTTGGAAGACAATGACTGGTGTGCATTTTACCGCTCTATTAAATCTTTCTCTTTCTGTTCACTAGTACATCAATCCTATATTTGTATTGGTTCTGTCTTTTGCTGATCGACTTTCGAGCCCAAGTGAAAGTGGAAGCCTGGGGCAGAATTAAATGGACTGGTGGCCCAAAACATTTAAAATTATAAATTATTTCTTTTTGTCTGTTTTGTCTGAATTTAATATATTTCTAACGTGTTCATAGAACATAATTATTTAATGCCATATTAGCAAGGAACTTGCCACTCTGTTGTACATGTTTTGGGCCTGTACAAAAGTTGAAAAGTTTCCAACAGGGTGTTTTACTTCAGTTTTACTTGAGGCCTTTGAATGTAATATAAATCCGTTCCCTTTGCCCATAGTGTTCAGGGTTCCATCAGAATCCCTCTTCTTTAAGCCCCAGGTTGCTGACCCAATAATCTTCTCCTCTCTTGACTAGGAGAAAGATTCTTCTTGGGTGAAAATTGGCCACCCCACTTTCTCATGCTCTATGGTTGACATATATTTTTCCTGAGGTTGAACTGCCAAAAAAAAAAAAACTATTTACAAAAACTGAAATCTTCATGTAAATGCTTATATTAAGCAAAAAAATCTGTCATTGGGGTAAGCAAGTTGCTGTCTTTCCCAGTTTGTTATAATCCCACTGACATGTTTCATGTTTGATTTTCTTTACAAGGATTTTAGTTGAACTTCATTGGAATCTGTACAAAAAAAAATGTTGCCTTTTATTTTAGCAATGTTAGCTATACTAAACACCAGCACCAGACTGAAGACCAGTTCCCCCTAAACTATACACACACACATACAGCTAATGTCCTCCAACATCATTATATAAAGCAATAGGATATTACAGCAGTTCAGCCACTCTACATACTCCAACACAACACTGACACAAAACAACAACAGCCAGTCAGAATACTGGATTTACATAACCACACCCACCACAGCAGCACATTTACTTGTCTAAATATCTAAATAAATGTAAATAGCAAGATAAATAGATAAAAAAAACAGATGGTTATAAGTAACAAGCCTGTTTGGAAAATTTTGTGTTTAAGAAGTACATATTTTTCTTTCGAACTGTAGTGAGTAAAAGTAAAAAGTATTGTGACAAAACAGAAAGTACAGGTACCTAAAAATCTTGTCACCACTGCTCCCAGACCTTGCAATACTATCAAAAATGTAAATCCCAGATTTTAAACAAACATTGTAATACAATAAACACTGTTCACTGTTTTCTGGCCCCATCTCAAAATCAAAAAAGGACTTGTAAGTATAGCTTAATTCTTGAAACAAGTGAAAAAGCCCTTTTTTGTATCTTAAATTCAGAATGCAAGAAGCATAATACCTTGATCTGTGTCTTTTTGTGCTTAATTTAGACCGTAAATAATTTAAAATTAAGTAAGTAAAACTGATCAAGGTAGTTTAATTATTTGTTTTATTTATTTAGTTAATTTTTTCATGCATTTATTTAATTTAAGTTATATGTGAAAATGTATTGATGGGAGTATTTTGAATTAGGGTATTTTTTTAGGTGTTAGGAAAGCTCTGTTAATTTAAATGATATTTTTACATTGTATTCTGACAAGCAAGAGAACTACAATGCACAATATTGCCATTTTTCCAACCTCAAATGAATGTGGAAAATTGAAGACTGATTCAGTCAAGATATACCTCTTAAAAGTTGCAGAGTTATTCTCTGTCAACATAGCCCATAACTGTTCTCATAATGGAGATAAATGGAATTGTGAACAGCTTAACAGTCTGCCAATCGTACTATAAAACCAAAACAAAGGTGCTATTGTTACTCATGTGAGGGATTGAGGATTTAAGATTTAAAATATCTTTAAAGCATACACATTAGAATTTCACATCTGAAAAACACAATATGTTAGGTTTATTTGACTTGACAGTGCTTCATTTAATATCAAAATAATCATCTTTCTTGTCTTTTTTGTGTCAGTTTCTGGTTGACGCAAGAAGAACTGTTTCCCATATCTTGAAACCCCAAGTTCTGCCTTTGTGACTATCCCATCTTTGAAAGCAAATGTCTTGGTTAGAGAGCCATGAGCCATTCTTAGCAGGACTAACACTCCCTTTCAAATTTGGCATTCTTCTTGCCATTTGCTGCAGCTCTGAAGTGTGGCCAGATATTCACAGTTCCATCTGCTCTAGAAAGTTCTGCCATGATACTGCACCTGTCTCCATTGTTGTTAATGGATGTCAGAGTCCGTGAAGCTGGCATCAACAAAAATAGTGTCTCTAGGTCAGTCAGAATTGGGGTAAGAGGTCTTGAGTTGATGATGACCGTGGCCTCTCTCGACACATCATAAGGAACCTTCTCAAGGCGTTTATAAAGATGGATGTTTATAAAGATCCATGCAGTCAGTCAACTCTGTGTATCACAGGAGTGCCTAGAAAGGTGAAGAGAGTTTCCTCACATATGTCTTGCACCCACCATCCAAGGCCCAAAGTCCACCATATGTGAATGGTGGTCCTGTGCTCAGGTGATCTACAGATAAGTCTGACACCTCTGTTCAGTGGTTTTCCCTTGGAGCCTGTTGCATATTATGCCTTTGTTAAGGATGTTGTTGACAACTCTCCTAACACCCACTATCCAGTATCCAGCAGTGTGAATGACAAGTTTTGTGAGTACGCAACCTTGATGTTTGATTTGATTGTGTTCCACAAGAAGTTTTGCTGCACTCTGGAACCATTTGTACAAGTAGACAAAACCGTTGAGTTTGGAGATGAGAACACTTGGTGGTAGACAAAGTTGTGGAAAGGGAACAAACTTCTCTTCTTTTAGAGATCTGCAAATCTCCAAGTGTTCAAGTAAATTTAAAATAAATTTGCCTGTAAGAGGGAGGTTAGAAAGGTCTGGAAAGATACCTGAGAGTAATGAGCCTATTTCTATATGCAGAACAAATTAAGTGTTAAAGTGAGACATTGTCACTCAATATTTTTTGTGCCTTGTTAACTGTTAAACAGCTTCATTTACTGGAATTGAGGTTTCTAAAGTTAGTCTGTTACTCTTAAAGAAAACAGCAAATTCATTGTTCAGAGCCTATAACTGTACAGGTTGTATTAATCTGTTAACAGTGGCAGAGTGCAAGGGGGTAGTAATATGTTTATTTTTGATATTTGAAAGAAAAGTTTCACTTTTTTTTTATTTGTGGGTTAAAATCTTAAATAGTTTGTCTCTGAAGATCATAGTTAATCTGGAAGCTTGTTTTTCTCCATTTCTCCGATAGGGTCTTTAATAATGATAGTGCTATTCATGAGACTATTGCTAATAATTTGGAATACATTTCCCATACAGTGACGGAGGCTAACACTGAACAAATATGGTATAATGCATTGTTAAACTAACTAACATCTGAAGTATGATCGTTTGAACCACGTTGGTTTGAACCACCATGTTTTCAAATGCGTTCTGTATGATTTTCATAACTGGAAACATGCAAAGACTCACACAAAACCCGTAATATAAGGAATATGAGAATAAATATTACATAATTAATGTATTCACCAATGTATCACCAACTTGGCTAAGTGGCACAGTTAAATAAAGGTGTAAATATGTGATACTGTGTCGAAGATATGGGCTTGAGTTCAAAACCCAGTTGACTTTCTTTTCATTTTTTTCGTAATGGTAACAAAAGCTTTTGTAATGGTAACAAAATCTCTACTGCGTCCTGCATCACTGATGGCGTAGTCACCAGGAACTAAGTTCCTAACCACAGGTCTACGGCTGTAGTTCTAACTACACAACTTCATCACCGTGTTTGCGAATGTTTGGTGGAACTACAGTTTTGGAAAACACCTGTGTCACTTAAAGATGGTTTGGACTATGTAAGTTAACGAGGTAGTTACCACCATGGTTTTGGGATGCACTGGTTTTGCAGCTATATCGTTCTAACTATGTAATATGCTAACGTACTGGCATACGTTTCCTATACGATAGCAACTTACATAGTGGAAAAATTGTCATCAAATTATACATATATCATAAGAGAGAATGTAGAAAACAGTGCCTTAATAAAACAGTTCTCTCACTAAAAGCTTTCGTTACCATTATGGGAAAAAGCAAAAGAAAAGTCACCAGGTCTGTATGAGAAACTACAGTATTTGAATCTTCAACACAGTGTCATGTTACATTTGCATGATTATCCAACTGTTCCACTGTGACTTGCTGTTCACAAGCAGCTAATAGGTCTTCTATTTTTTTGAAGAAATGTTTTTATAAGGAGTGTTGCTTATAAATATTAAATACTTAATTAATATTAACATTATTATTGTGAATATTTTTATAATTAATAATTATTTTAATTGCATAATTGTTGATTACTGTAATGGTTAGAGATGGTGAGTAGCATAAATAAACCACTTAAATTTTTTATTATTAATTAATATATATTTATTCTCTTTTTCTGGTCTTGTATTACAAGTTTTATGAGTTTTTGCGTGTTTCCAGTTGTGAAAGTCCGACCAAACAACATTTGGCCACATGGTGGTTCAAACTATGATAGTTCAAACGAACATGGTTCAAACTACTGTGGTACAAACCAAGTACGAGAGTTTCGGGAAATGGTTGTACAGGAAACACACCCCTGTCCGTAAGTCACAAATATTAAGAAGCTGTTGAGCTTGTTGAGAAGCCATCAATAAAATCAGCACAATATTTTGAAGGCATGTAAATAGTTTACAAAGAAGCTACTCCAAAACCCCTCATCTTAACTCTGGACACATGATAAAACTAAAAGTTTGGAAACGCTGTTTCAATGCAAACTGTTAGCGTAATCTAACCAACTTTCATTTAGAAACATTTAGTTTCTAAAAAGGGAAAGTTATTGGCTAGGGGCAGATACTGATTTTGATGTTGGATCACATGGGGGCGCCAAACACTAGGGTCTTATTCACTGTGGGCTGAGCCAGAAATGGGCCGCTGGAGCAATGGTGGGAAATGGTGCTGCTTTGTGGACTTTGTGGCTGTTCCTGTGGACTTCCTTCCATCAACATATATGGACTGAGCTGCCCGGCTCTTTCAAGGTGATTTGAGGACTCTGGCTTCACGTTAGTTGCTCTCTCAGTGGGTCCAACCAGCTTTAGGTACACACCTTTACGTAAGTTCATGTCTCACAACAAATTACAAAACATAGGGGCAGTGTGTCTTAGTTACAGCCAGGGTCAGGAAATTCTAATTAAACCCTAGACAGTTTGGTGGTTTAACTATGTGTGCCATTTGTTCCTGGGCTTGTAACAAACATAAAATTAAGACAGCAAATGTGAATAAAACCACTAATTAGAAAGAAAAAAAAGTAGAACAAGAAATTTTGCATTACAAAGAGCTTGTTTTATTATTTTCAGTGCCGTTTTCTTTGCTGCTATGGGCTGGCAGATTTACTCCAGTATCCTGGATTTTGTGCTACTGGTTACAATAGAGATAGCAGAAATTCTAGCAGAGTTGAAGAAGAAGGATTCAGCTGGTTTTGTCTCTGGGGCAGGGGCCTTATAGCTATGTCAGTTGGTGGAAAAGGCTGCAATTTTTGGACTGGTTACAAAAGAGGGATAACTTGAACACCTCTTCCTCCATTTTTAGAGTTTGCATTCAGCTTAGAACAGTGAGATGCACTATGTTCATGCACTATACACCCATAAGCCCTGCTAGCCCTTTTCATAATTATTGTCCTCACATTTTGTCAACTACATAAACTGGCCAGTATCCATGTGTGGAGGGGGCTAGGCCAGTGTTTCCTCTGTGGAATGCTGATGGGACAACGGCTTGGGGTCAGCTTGGGGCATATTAGGTTCATTCACATTAGATCTTAATAGTTGTACTACTTCCTTTTTTAAGATGGTGTTTGACTGTGTTCATGTTCAGAAGTATGTCTTATTCCAACCGCACTAAATAATTTTAGACCAATTTCAAACCTCCCTTTCTAAAGTAGTTCCTCGTTTTCATCTGGCCCACTTGAGAGTACTTGGGTGGGCTGGTCCCAGTAGCAAATTGTGCCTCAGCAACGCCAAAAAGTAGGCCATTCTGCTGTATCTGTGCCAGAAGGGATATGTTTCGGGACAGGTGGGCCAAATGCATGTTGTAGCTATGTGGACCACCTTTGGCTCACAGCAGATTGCGAATGCTGACAGTAGGCCAGCAGTGCCATATCTTTGCCAGATGTGGCCCACATCTGCTTCCTATCTGGTATTTGGTCTATTTCATTCATGCAATAGTGAAAAAGTGGCTAAATGAAACATTGAAAAAACATGTTCGGTATCTGGCCTTTGGCCAAATGTTTTGTTTTGTTCGACTTCAGCCCAAAATGTAAATTTTGGTGCATCCCCATTGTAAGCATTAGATGAAAATATAACGTGTACAGTGCAGGTAGTGAGAATAGCAGTTCAATGTTCAGGTAAACAGCTAAAACAGCCATGCGGTATAGATGTTCACTATATAAGATACAATAAAATGCACAGTTCTGATGGTCAAGTATAGAAGTCTAGGTGAAGTGCAGTGCATGTAGTCCTGTGGACAAGTAGAACCCAGTGTTGGCAATGTGTTTTTTGATTGTCGTACATCATAAAGAAAGTTTCTTTAGGTTTGATTGGATGTATTTCTTTGTAAATTGACAGATAAAATGTTTTTGTAGACTTCTGAATTTATTTTTTATTATTGTTTTTTTGTGGTGGTTTTTTATTACATAATTCCATATGTCCATGTTGGGATGCTGTGCGGTACAAATCTCATACTCATATTTTATTCACAATAGAACATAGAATACATATCAGATGTTAAAAGTGAGACATTTTACCACTTCATGATTTTTATTAAGTTAAAACTTAATAGCAGCAACACATCTCAGAAGTGTTGAGACAGGACCATGTCTACCACTGTGTAGCATCTCCTGTTCTTTAACCTTTTTAACAGTCTGTTTGGGAAGTGAGGAGACCAGCTGCTGGAGTTTTGTGAGAGGAATGTTGTCCCATTCTTGTTTAATGCAGGATTGTAGCTGCTTAAGAGTCCTGTATCATCTGGTTTTTTTGTTGTTTTTTTAAATAAATAACATAAATAAAAGCACAAATGTAGCCACATACCATCAGAGATGCAGGGCTTTGAGTTATATAATCTGATAAGCTTGATGGTCCCTCTCCTCTTGATTCCACAGGACATGGCACCTGTGGTGCCCAAAAGGAATTTCAGGTATCGGTTCTTCTGTTTTAACTGAGAAGACAGTGGTGTTTTTTCTGGATTGTGTTGACATGGCCTTCTCTTTGCATGATACAGCTTTCACATGCATTTGTGGATTGAGAGTGGTTTCTGGAAGTGTTTCTAAGCACATACAGTAATTTACAGTACAGAGTAATTCCTGGTTTTGATGCAGTACTGCCTGAGGGCCCAAAGTGTTGACCGTTAAAGTTTCTCCTTTACACACGGATTTCTTCAGGTTCTCTGAATCTTTTGATGACATTATGTACTATAGGATTTCCAAAGTCTTCACAATTTTTTTTTTTCAGAAACCATTCCAAATTTTTACATGCTCTTTGGTAACCGTTGCTTCTAAGAGACAGGTTGCTCTTCCAGTTGATTTTTATTAGTACCACTTACGTTTCCAAACTTTCATTGCCATGTCCCAAGTTTTTTGAGGTGCGTTGCTGCCATCAAGTTCTAAATGGGTTAATATGTTCATGAAATAGGACATTGTCTACCTTTCAATATCTAATTGTCTTGTTCTGCTCCATCTGATCATCTGAATCCAAATAATTGCATTCGGTTTTTGTTTACATTTGTTACATTTTACCATTTTAACTTTTTTGGAATTGGAGTTGTAAAAGCTGAAATTCTGGTCTATTGTCTCATATCTTATATACTCTTTTAATCTCATTATCATTCTAATACTTTTTGGGAAGACTGTACATTGTTACATAAGAGGAAAATATTTGGCTAATTGTGTACCACTATAGTTTGAATTAGAAAATGATCTGTAGTCATTTATCATGTGTCCAAGCTGTGTTGACAGAGCTTAATCCTCACTGGCTAGAGAGTTCATTCAAACACAAACTAATGAAAACAATGTAGTGTATTAAAATATATTGAGTTTGTGATTATTTTTTTACATGTAAAATTTTGATTATTTATTCAAAGAAATGTCATATCTGACAGCCCAAGAGCTGCCCTCTCATGTGGGTTACTGCAGGTGAAAAATGTTCAGCTTGGCAACTCTCTTCTTAGTTCTTACCACCAAGGTGAAGTCTCAAACAGAGTAATGATCTTTGCACCTCTGTGTTTCAACAGGTTTGTTTATCATGTGGGCAGCACAAACACCAAAGATGTTTTTTTGAAAATGGGTGCTGAGTGTGACACAGCAACAGGAGAAAGTTTTGCTAGGTTGCTAGCATCTATGTACAATGATAGAGACTTACCTTTTGATGAGAATGATGAACATGATAATGATTATGGTCGAACCTTTTGTGATTTCCTGCTGGATCTGTGCGCACATGTGAAGACCTATGAGACTCAAACAGGCAGGAGTGTTCTTCCAGCATTACAGCCAGTTTACCAGTCAGCTCCTGCAGTCTGGATCATAAACCTCTCAGAGAGAAAGAGCGCCCTCCTCCTAGAAGTGCTGAAACTCCAAACAGAGAAGAAACCAGTAGAGCTGAGAGGCTGGTCAGATGAAGAGAGTGACGTGAGGAGTTTCCTTCAGTGTCTGCCCTACATCTCCCAGCTGAGGTGAGTGGTATGTCTTATTGTGGAAGTGTGGAGTCAAAATGTATGTTGTTTCCAAATTCAGTGCAAAACAATGATTTAGTGTTCAGAGGTGCATATGCCATCTGCTAAAGCAGCAATATCTCATTTAATTTGTTAAATTAGTTATTTGTTACAAATAAGTGTTCGTTTTTAATTTCGCTGTATTATCATCTGATTTAATAAGCAAATAGTGATCTATTCTATTAGATAGGATTTGTGAAAAACTGAAGAATATTTTCTTCTTGGCCCATGTTACTGTCATGCTGTGTTCATCATTCTAAATATTATTTTACTCTATTTCTTATAGATTATCTTCTGGGTCTGATTTTAAAAACCTAGAGATTTTTCTGGGTCTGGTCAGTGAAGCAGCAGAGTGTGAGATACAGAAAGGAGAGAAGACACTGGAGCTGTTAACATCAGTGTGCACCTACAGCTCTTTTCCTTACGGAAAAACTCACAGAGCTGAACAGAGTGATTTCCTGCTGGATCTGTACTCACATGTGAAGGACTATGAGACTCAAACAGGCAGGAGTGTTCTTCCAGCATTACAGCCAGTTTACCAGTCAGTTCCTGCAGTCTGGAACATAAACCTCTCAGAGAGAAAGAGCTCCCTCCTCCTAGAAGTGCTGAAACTCCAAACAGTGAAGAAACCAGTGAAGCTGAGAGGCTGGTCAGATGAAGAGAGTGAAGTGAGGAGTTTCCTTCAGTGTCTGCCCTACATCTCCCAGCTGAGGTGAGTATGGATGTTACTGTATTGTGCATACATTTATTTTCATAGTCACCTTTGATATTAAATGTAACTAACTAAGATGGATTACTTTGTTGACCATTTGGGATAAGGTTAGGATTTTCTCTTTCATAAAGTCAGCTTAAGATTTCACTTCTTGCCACAGCAACAGCATAAAATTCTGAAACTCACGTTTCTTTCATAAATCTGTTCCTTTTGTGTTCTTCAATGTGATCTTTAATTCCAGTCCATCTCACTGGAAAATGATAAAAAAAAAAACCCTGCCATTAACGTTGGAAGGGTGAACTGCCGGAGCTGCGTCCTTCCCCTTTTAGTGGCTGCAGGCTGTAACACCACCTAAAGTAAAATTAACCAATAATGATTCAATATTACATATCTGTGAATGGCAAAAGTATGTGAACCTTTCCTTTCAGTATTTGGTGTGACCTCTTTGTGCAGCAATAACTGTAACTAAATGTTTCTGGTAACTGTTGATTAGTCCTGAACATCAACTTGTAGAACGTTTAGCCATTTCCTCTGTACTAAACAGCTGTAACTCTATTGAGGAGTTTCCTCCCATGAGCTGCTTGCTTCAGGTCCTTCCACAACAATTCTATTAGATTAAGGTCAAAACTTTGACTTGGTCATTCCAAAACATTTATTTCACTGTTCTTTGGTAGAACAACATGCTTAGAGTTGTTGTCTTGCTGCATGGCCCACATTCTCTTGAAATTGAGCTCATAGACAGATGTTCTGACATTTTCCTTTAGAATTTGCTGGTATAATTCAGAATTCATTGTTCCATCAATGATGGCAAGTAATTTCGGCTCAGACACAGCAAAACAGGCCCAAACTATGATACTACCACCACCATGTTTCACAGAAGGTTTTTATTCTGAAATGCAGAATTTTCCATTCTCCAGACAAACACTACTCATTTAAAACCAAAAAGGTCTATTTTGGTCTCATCTGTCTACAAAACAGACAGTCAGCAACGTTACTTTTGACAGTTCAACCTTCCTGACTGTGGATGGTGGCGTCCAAACTCTTGAGAGCTGGTTTTATAAGCTTTTCCAGCCTGATACGCATTAACAGCTTAGGTATCTCTCATTTGATTCAAGCTAGCTCAACAAGATAAATTCAAACAAACCAAATATCAATGAAAAAGACCTACCTTTTAAAAGTGAATTATTCAGCACACTAATTAATTATATCTCTGAACCAGTTATTTTCAGTTCTGCCCTCAGAGAATGTTTGAGTCAGTAAAACGTACATATGCTTTCACATTAACTGTATTAATAACTAAATATAATTTTACTTTGTCTTATAGATGTGTTTCTGGGACTGACACTGAGACATATGTTCAGATGTTTTTAAATCTATTCAGTGAAGCAGCAGAGTGTGAGACACAGACAGGAGAGAAGTCAATGGAGCTGTTAACATCAGTGTGCACCTACAACTCTTTTCCTTATGGAAGTACACATAGCTCTGAACAGAGTGATTTCCTGCTGGATCTGTACTCACATGTGAAGGACTATGAGACTCAAACAGGCAGGAGTGTTCTTCCAGCATTACAGCCAGTTTACCAGTCAGTTCCTGCAGTCTGGAACATAAACCTCTCAAAGAGAAAGAGCTCCCTCTTCCTAGAAGTGCTGAAACTCCAAACTGAGAAGAAACCAGTAGAGCTGAGAGGCTGGTCAGATGAAGAGAGTGAAGTGAGGAGTTTCCTTCAGTGTCTGCCCTACATCTCCCAGCTGAGGTAAGTGTGAAGATTTATTTCTAATCAGGGTGTGACAGTATGTATAGTTGGTCACGGTATACAAATTAAACTGTCACTAATAAGTTTCAGATTCTAATTCAATGAGATTTTTTTATTCCAAACTTGAATGATTGTATAGAATGTCCATGGTATTTCATTCGTAAAAGTGCAATGCATAGCACTACTGATATCTGATTGATCATATTAGTAATCTCAAAACACTGCTATGAAATGTATAGTATTACTGATTGCGTAATCTGATTTATATTATTAGTGATTGAGTAATACTACTGTTATCCGATTTGTTTTATTAGTGATTGCAAAAAAAAAATCAGATTGGTTATCTGATTTTTTTATCACTGATTGAAAAACACTATTTTTCTAAAACAAGCTTCTGCCCTGAATACCTATCGACCAGGGGTAGATGGTCTTCCTTACAGATAAACCAAAGTGTGTCAGCATTGGATACTACACCTCCTCTGCTCTTATCCTGAACAATGGGACTCTGCTCTTTACTCCATTCATGCACGACTGCATCCCCATTCACTCATCAAACAACATAATCAAAATTGCTGACAACAACAGAATAGTTGGCCTAAATTCAGATGGCGATAAAAGTGCCTATAAGAATGAGGTGCAATGTCTGGATGGATGATGTAAAGTCAACAACTTAGTACTTAACACCTGCTAGACAAAGGAGATCATTGTGGACTTTAGGAGAACAAAGAAGTCGGACCACCTCTCCCTTCAAATCTCTGGAGAAGTAGTAGGATGTATGGAGAAAGTGAAGTACTTTGGAGGTCCACATAGCCAGTCATCTAACATGGTCTCCTAACACCTCATACCTAAGCTTGAGGGCACACCAAAGATGGTACTTCCTGTGGAAGCTAAAACAAACTCGGTTCCCTCAAAAACTCCTGGTGATTCTCTCCCACTGAATGATTGGGTGGTATTCCATCTGCACAGTCTCAGAAAGGAAGGATCTGTGTTGTGTGGTCAGGGTGGCTGAACGGATCATTGGAACTGACCTCCCCAACCTGGACAGTGATACGCCAGTCGACTAAAAAGGCCTCTCACAATATCAGCAGAGACATAACACACCTGGGACACAGCCTGTTTGACTTGTTACTCTCTTAACTATTTACATTCTATACTGCATTTTACTGCATTTTGTTTTGTGTACCATGTTGTTGCTATGTGGTTGATATGGCATTCCAGACAGTTGCTAAGGTGTTGCTACACAGTTGCTGTGATGTCCCAGGTGGTTGCTATTGTGTTCCAGGGAGCTGCTAAGGTGCTTCCAGTGGTTGTGATGGTGTAGTTAAGAATTTATCCTTATTTTTTTTTCCGTTGAGAATGATTGGGGTGGAAAAGTACATGCCCACCTATAGTACTTGATCTAGAGACACAATTTTTCATTCTGTCTTAAGGCAGAGGCTTAAGGCTGGTCTGACCCGCACTTGCTGTGTTTCTATTTTTTCTCCTTCCTTCTTCCCCCTTGGAGTCCCATGCATTTTTACCCCCACCAGTCACCAAAAACCTAGCAACATGGTAGCAAAATAGAAACCACCTACCAACACCATAGCAACAACATGGGATACAATGGCAAGTGCCTAGCAACACCTTAGCAACCACCTGGGCTCCCATTTCAACTGCTGTTCAATAACTAGTCCTACAGATTTCAAGATGTCTGTACTATTTCAGCTCCAGAATGTTTGGTCTGTTCAGATGTGGTGTGCTTGTCTACAGCTTTTTCATCTAAAATTCAGATTTTTCAGAATTGGTTTGGTATGGTTTCTCTCATAGTGTCTCATTCATTTATGGCATTGCCCAAACCCTTTGCCCAACAGCTACCAAACCGCAGATATTAATTTAGGGCAGATCCCAAACTCTAATCCACAGCCATAGTGACCCACACTCCTTCATGTGTTGTTTACTCATCCCTTGTTCTTCCCTTACATTTCTATTACTTTTTGCAGACACGTAAACTGTTGTTTTCTTTGTCTGACATTAACTAAACTGCATGTACTCACTGAGGGAAGGTGCTCCCACACCCATCTATTTGTCATTTATTCATCCCTCATTCCTCCCATAGAGTCACATTCATTTTGAGCAACACCTAGCAAACAATTAACAACACCCAACTATTACTACAACCCTGACACCATAGAAGCAATCTAGCAACACCATAGCAACCATCTGGGACAACACAGCAACCACAAAGCAACAATTTAGCAACCACATAATTTTTTTATTTAATGATCACACATGTATAACTGTCTTTTAATGAAACACGTTGCTTAGTTTAATTGTTTATAGGAGTGCTTTCTTGCTTATAACCACCTTTTTACTTCACTGTTTCAGTGGTGCTGAGCAGTATGTTCCGTCTCTGTGTGAAGTACTCCAGACAGAGCAAACAGAGCAGGTTGCTCCTCTGCTTCAGGCCCTGGACTTCACTCTGTCTCTGCAAGGAAGGCTGTCTACTTCTAGCTGTGAGGCTATGGGGATAGTGCTAAGCCTCTCAGCCACCAGCCTCAATCTTACTCTAAACCCACAAACCATCAGTCTCAAAGGAGTCAGACTTCTCTTCAGACACATCACACATGTGCACACTCTCAGGTTCGGGTTCTTTTCTTATTGTTCAGCTATTGCAGTGTTATGGGTTAAACCCTAAAGGAAGCATGTCCTCTGAAAAAAAAAACATACTGACTTTTGTTTTTTTAATATATTCAGTGACAAATAACTTTGATTATTGTCAGTATGTACTGCTCTTTAAACTTATTGAGCTGCATTTAACTACATAAAAATGATATAAGAGGGGCTACACAAATTAGGTTGTAATGACCATAACTTTTTTATTATGGTCAGTAAAATGGGGCATGTGGGCCTATGTATTCAATTCTTAATGTCTGTAATATTTTAAGTGTGATTAAATCATCATAACATAACATAACATTAGTTGTCAAAGTGTCAGTTGGTGTTTATTTTATGTATTTTTCTGCACTGGGATGTTTCAGGCTAAGTAAAGATATGGTGGTCAAAATAGTGCAAGCACTACCAGCAGAGAGAGCTCCTGTTCTACTTACTATTGAGGAGCTTTCACTCATCCAGAGAGGTGCACAGAGGTCAGAGAATATGTCAAAAGTCCTAAGCAGCTTGGCTTCTCTCCTGAGACTCTGGAATGTTCAGTGTTTGAACCTGACTGAATTAAAGATAAGGATTCAGTCTCTCACTGTCCTACTGCTTCACCAGGGCTCTCTCACCATCAGGTCTCTGTTCTTTTTCATAGCGTATTTACGTACAAAAATGTTTATAAAAAATATAATAATTATATTTTTTGTTCATTATGTGTGTGTGTGTGTGTGTGTAGGTTGTCTAAGGAGACTCTCCAGAAGCTAGCTGTTGTGGTGAATGAAACTCAGAATGAGGAGCTCACTGCCTGTTTCCTGCAGAAAGTGGGTGGAGATCTGACTTCCTGCTCTCTGAACTGGGAAATAATCTACTACTTCCTGCAGTATCACACGGTCACTGTGGACTTTAGAAGGAGCAACATTAAACAGCAGAACATCAGAGAACTGGTGTCTGTGCTGGACAGAGTTCAGCTGAGAAGGTAAAATAAACACAGAAATGTGTAAAGTAACAAAGCATTCAGTAAAGTCTTGTCAAAATGTAAAAATATTGTAGTGATCCACTAGTGGTCACCTCCATTAGCAAGGAGGTGGTGGGAAATTCTGGCCAGAGTTTGAGACACTGATGGATCATCTAAAATGAGGGATGGGTGTATGTAGGGTGACCCAGTACTGACTGTGGACACTTGAGAGGCTATGTGCAGAGCCTTATAGTAGTGGCAGACTCGTAGTAAGAGTAAGTAAATAATATGTAAATAAGTTGTGTTGTTAGGGGATGGTTTTGTGGCCAGCAAGGACCTGCAAGTGAAGTGGCATGAGAAAGGACCCCTCTAGCGACACATTGGGCAGGTGCCGGTGGCATGGTTGGCCAAGGTCGAGGGTCTGCTCTCCAACACACATGATCAGTAGCCTTGCTGTTATCTACGACATGGTGGGCAGCAGAGGAAGCAGAGAGCCGCTGTGGAAGTGCTGCTGTTGTTGCCATACCTAGTAGCACGAGGAATGATGCCGCTAGGAGATCTACCTCGAATGGGGCACAGGGGTGCAGCACTGGTGTGTGTTTACTGGGACAATGGACATTTCAAAACCTTTGCTGCAGAGAGGCTGCAGGGTGCGTGCCTCCATACAACCCACAGACCCCACATACACACTGGCCAGATTCTGCGAGGTCATCATGACAGCTCTTCTGAAAAGGAGGGGCTATGTGGTGACTCACTACTGACTGTGGACATGTGGGAGGCATGACCTTATGCAAAGCCTCATGGTAGTGCTGGACTCACAGAGAGACTTAAATGTAGTAACCCCAGCTAAATAATGGCCAACTCAAAAACTGATGTTTCATGAAGGTTTATCCTTTCCTCATGAATTCACCGTAAAAGCTGGAAAATGCATGTCTGTTTTTGTGCAAGAACAAAAAGAATATTCAATAAGCATGTTTTAATAAATGCTTTTGGAGGACAGTTCTCAGCCTCCCACATAAAAAAAACTCCATATAATTGTCCAAATACCTTGTTCACCATCCAGCTAGGAGCTAAGTTTCATGAGAACCGTTCCGAGTCTGTCTCCATTGTCCGCTTTTCCCTCCGTTATTGTAACACATGCGCAACAACCGGCAGTAGAACAAAAAAGGAAGTCACCAAAATAAAGGTTCCTTATTTTTTTTGTGTATATAAAGGAAAGGCTGAATTAAATAAGAAGATTAAATAAACAAAAAAAGGAGATCCTTTACATTAAATAAAGAGTAAATGAGTTTGAAAATTAATGCTGTTGGCTAAAGGACATGAATTTGTGTTGCATGTTCTGTTATGTGCTGGGTTGTGGGGTAGTGGTGAAATCTTTGTATTTGCCATCAGATTGAAGTCAGTTAAATTCTCACCCAGTAGTAGTCTCTGCTGCTGCTGTGTTTAAAGAAACTTTGCTTAAAGCATTGTTTTCCTGTTAGGTAATTAGTTCTCTAGCCTTTATTCACTGGGTTCATTTTGCTGAGAGGCAAGGAGCCATCCAGAGCTTAATATATTAAAGTATGTATTTGTTTATGTTTGCTCCACAGGTTGACCTCCACCTTTGTGCTGCCCATCATCAGAGAGATCTATGAGACTGGCTCTGCTCACTGTGTATCCAGCCTGTTAAGTTCGATAGAGAACTGCATCAACCTGAACAGCAGAGAACTGGACTCTGTCCACTGTGCTGCTCTGCGCTTCATCCTCCAGCATTGCACTGCAGTCACTCTCAGCCTTCTGTGGACCTCCATACCAGAGGGGGAGCTAGAGAGCACTGTATCTCTGCTCAACCATGTCTCTCATCTCAGGTCTTAATAATATTTATACTATTTTCATACTACTTAAGAGGCCACGAATAAGTTACAGATGTCCACACTTTGCTAATGTCAGCAACATACAGGCCTATAGAAACTTTGCGAATGTTTGGTTGTAACACATGGATTTAGGGTGCACAAACTGCAGGACCATGAGTGAGCTGTTTGGGACTGGGCTACATTGAAATGCTCTTAAAGGAGAATTAAATCTATAAGTAAACCTATCTATATCTAAATAGATTTTTTTAGTTTTAGCAATAATCTGTGCAAATGACTGAAAGATTATCCTCTCAAAAAATTGGACTACGCTTAAATTAGCAACCTGTAGCCTTAAAGCCCACCTATGTTCAAAGCAGGCCAACACATTATTTTGTTTTTCGAACAAATAGATTAGCTTTTGTTGATTGTGTGAATGTGTTTGTGTGTGTTGTCAGTGTTGACAGGCTGTTGTTGCTGAGGCTGCTCCGCTGCTGCAGTGCCTCTGATACCCAGCAGGGGGCAGAAGCTCTACTACTCGCCGCTCTGCATTACAGACTGGACTTCTCCTGCAGCTCCGCTCTGGACCTTACTGAACACACACAGAGACACACTCTGAGCAGTGAAGACTGCAGAGTCATCTCCATGACCATTCAGAGAGCTCCCACACAGACACAGCTCATTCTGCAGGACTGTGAGATCGAGGAGAGTGGACTGGAGCAGCTCTTCACCATTTTACACAAAGTCACTCTGCAGTAAGAGACTCACCCTCAACAACACATACACTCTAGAGCTATGTTCTAAACCATTGTAGATGTGTTTGTATTGTCAGTGTATTCATGTGTAAATATTTAACTGTACATGTTTGTGAATATTGTCTCCGTCTCAGCTGCAGTAAAGCTCTGCTGCTTCAGTTCCTGTCTCATGTCCATGTGGGGACTGAGTTGGAAAGTGTGAGGCGTGCTGTGGCTCTCTCTAAGGCTCTGGGTGAGGAAGTGGACCTCAGTCAGACCGAACTAGACCTGCAGGCGTGTGGGTCACTGGCGTTGGTTCTGGAACATTCTGAGGGGCTGTCAGAACTGGACCTCAGTCACTGCCGGGTCACTGACTACTGCCTGGAGCTGCTGCTTCCACACCTGCATAAAACCCAAATCCTGGAGTGAGTAATGAGAGACAGAGGGGCTAATTGTAAAATTAATTAAAATCAGATTTCATAAATAAAGTACATTATTATAGTGTAATCTCTGTGTTTAAAAGATGAAATAGAGAAGAAGCAACATAATATTTTAACATTTTGAGTCTCTTACAGTTTTACAGTACAATTAATTTTCATTTCATTTAAAGTGTGGTTAAAAGTTTGGGAAGCTTTGGGAATCAGGACTGTGTGGTGATTATAATCTCTTTAATTTCAGCTTCAGCCACAATAACATCTCTGACGTCTCAGCAAAGAGAATCTACGATATTGTCTCCACTAACAGCAACATTCAGACTGTGCGGTAAGTGTGGGTGTGTTCTGGAACAGCAACTGAGTAGATTAAACAGGAATGTGTGTGTTCAAGTATATATTATAGTAGTGTGTTAGTGTGTGTGGTACAGTGTGGATCTGTGAGTAGATGAAACAGGAATGTGTGTGTTCATGTATATATTATAGTAGTGTGTTAGTGTGTGGTACAGTGTGGATTTGTGAATAGATGAAACAGGAATGTGTGTGTTCATGTATATATTATAGTAGTGTGTTAGTGTGTGTGTGGTACAGTGTGGATCTGTGAGTAGATTAAACAGGAATGTGTTTGTTCATGTATATATTATAGTAGTGTGTTAGTGTGTGGTACAGTGTGGATCTGTGAGTAGATGAAACAGGAATGTGTGTGTTCATGTATATATTATAGTAGTGTGTTAGTGTGTGGTACAGTGTGGATCTGTGAGTAGATGAAACAGGAATGTGTATGTGCATGGATATATTATAGGAGTGAGTTAGTGTGTGGTACAGTGTGGTTCGGTGAGTAGTTGAAACGGGTATGTGTGTGTTCTTGTATATATTATAGTTGTGTGTTAGTGTGTGTGGTACAGTGTGGATCTGTGAGTAGATGAAACAGGAATGTGTGTGTTCATGTATATATTATAGTAGTGTGTTAGTGTGTGGTACAGTGTGGATCTGTGAGTAGATGAAACAGGAATGTGTGTGTTCATGTATATAGTATAGTAGTGTGTTAGTGTGTGGTACAGTGTGGATCTGTGAGTGGATTAAACAGGAATGTGTGTGTTCATGTATGTATTATAGTAGTGGGTTAGTGTGTGGTACAGTGTGGATCTGTGAGTAGATGAAACAGGAATGTGTGTGTTCATGTATATATTATAGAGTGTGTTAGTGTGTGGTACAGTGTGGATCTGTGAGTAGATGAAACAGGAATGTGTGTGTTTCATGTTTGTTTTTGTATCTACAGACTCTTCAACAACAGGATCACAGACAGACAGCTGTTGATCTCAGACAAGCGCTTTGAGATCTGGTGATGTTGGTGATGATGCAGTGATGTTAGATCATCATGACTCTTACACTGATTGTACTAAACTCGTTAAAAACGTTCAGTATATATTATACACTGTATAAGGGATTATATGCTGGACTACACTGTTCATACTTGAAATGTATTGAGAATACTATAAGGGTACTGTTTTTGTATTTGACAGCAATAACCCCCCTTATTTTTTATATGGATTTTTGGACTAAATGAACACAGACATTCTTCTTGAATTGTTTACGCAGTGTCAGTGGTTTTTCATAAGGATGCTATGGAAGCTTTGTGCTCATCACACTATGTACCGTTACTTTTTCTCACAATAACAGATATTAGTCTTTATTTTTTATGAAATGTTTAATTTCTGTATTGCTGCTCTACCAACCCAAACCCTATTAGTGAACTAATCTGACACCCGTTCTAGCAGCTTGTTTTTCTGTTTGATATTTTAAGATTTTATTCTCAGTATTTATGCATTTATATTTTCTGTAATCATCTCTAACCACTACCGTTACTGATCTCCATTACTTACTGTTGAGTCCAATAAAGTGCTTTAAGAATGATTGAACAAGACTGATCTTTCCTCATACAGTCCATCATTTTATGACAAACAAAACTGGCAGATGTAGACAGGGTCTCTTGGGTTAATCATCTCTTATAGTTCCTCTGTTTCATACAGAAATTAATCAGCCAAATGAATTTACCTTAGTATTTGTCTGGGCCTGCATTTCAGAGCTCACCTATAAAAATCTGCTGCAGTCTGGGGCTTTGCCAGTGTTTAGGACTGGTCAGTGGTGCTTTCCACGGTGGTGTGATTGAACAGGAGACAGATCTCCAGCATCCCCTCCTATTACCTTCCTGTGTTAATGTTGTTGAAAACTGTTTAGATAAAACATTACAGGGATGGTGGTGAATAGTGAGGACACTGAGCTGAACCGGGAGCTGTTTATTAGGAGGGATAGTGTGTGTGATTGGCTAAAGGGAATTAGAAAAAGTACTGGCGTCAACAATCTGATAAACAGCAAATATTGATAACGAACAGTCTGCTGTATAGTAATGTGTAATCAGTAAATGAGGGGTATTAAACTGATATTGTTATCTGAGTTTATGCTTCTCTGTTTTTGCTCCACATTTTCACATTTTTGGTTTGTTTACTTGCCTCAGTTTTTGGGATATCAACACAGTTCCAACTCTAGAATGTTTAGTCTGAGTAGGAATAGTGTGATTGTATACAGCCTTTAAGCTGACATATGGTTTCTTTACAGCCTTACAGTTAAATTAAGAATGATTGTGTAAAAGTAGCACAATCATCTACTGTACTTCTGTTCAACCAAAAGACATATCTCAGGGCAACCCCCGAGCACAAATTCATTGTTGTCTTGACCTTACTCAGAAAGCAGGGCTTAAAAAACGCTTAAAATATCAGCCACAGCTCCAAGAGACAGTGTTCACATTTACACAGTTGAAAAAGCACATTTACCTTATGGTTTCTTTAGTTTATCATTTTTTATAAATATAGACACTCAGCAGCATATGTAGACTGTCATGAAACCAGTCTAGAAAAAACGATTTTTTTTGCTAAACATTTGCTTCATAAACCATTTTTATATAAAAGAATATTTTTAAAAAGCTTAATTTAAGTAATTATGAAAAACAGATGCATGTTAATACTGTACATGCACCATTTGTATCCTTTATACATTAATATATATATTTTATTTAAACGATGCATTTAGGATTTTGGTTGCTGGTGTTATCTACAGGCATTAGCATGCTAACCAGCTAGCCCTGGTTTGTTCTGTCTCATAATACCACTTTTCACCTGAAGAGTCGGTAGAGTCAAATCAGTCCAACACGAGAGGAAGAAGAGATAGTGCTGCTCTTGAAAAGTCATGTTGAAGGTCCAACTTTCCATTGTTGGAGACGCTCTTGGAGAGTAATGGGATGTAACGTTTCTAGACTGGTAAGTAAACAGCTGTTAATGCTAACATTGAGGAAGGACAACTTTCTGGTGATGTGCTGCCCCCTACTGCATGGAGAATGAATTCAGCAGGTCATGTCTTCTTACACATTGCTCCTTTATTGGCTGGGTAATTTCAATTTACTCAAAAATAATCCCATATATCATGTATACCATTGATTTTAAAAAGTTACGCAAGGTCACCTGACCACCAGAGGGAGGGCCAATTTACAGAATGATCAGTTTTAAGCAGAATGTCAGTTCCAGTGACTGATATTAATGTTATAAATGATCAGGATACTTTAACAACACGGTACATACAGAATATCTTACAGATATCTAATCATCATGAATACGTAATGTCTGCTTATTTCATCATTTTGTTAGCATGCCTAGCTGTGGCCAGACTGAGATCAGGAGTGGGAGCGACTCCATGAGCTGCAGAGGGTTTCAGGCAGTCTGAACAGTATAAAAGCCAGTAACGTTTTATGAAAGTTCTACTAAATAACTACATATATGGATTATAACTATTACTCTGTTTACTGGGAAACATGTACACACAGTACACTGTATGTTTGGGGATAGGTTCATGAGATGTGATTTTGAAAAATAAATTATGTTTATAATCACCAACATAAGACACAAAGCCAGCACTGAACTTTTTTCAGTGTTTAGTGCATGTAGGGTAGCAGGAAAAGTTTCTGAGCTCTCAGATTCACCTGGACTTCTGCAGTAGTAGATATTTAGTATTCTAGGAGCCATTACTGCAGAAGTCCAGGGTTACAGGCCTGTTATGATGAGGTTTTCTTGTTGATGAAATTGAGTCTGTGTTAGGAATAGCTTACATGCTTGTAACTCATTTTTGCACTGTAGATCATATACTGCCCCCTCCTGGGCCTGCTTGGTACTGCATAGGTTTTCTGAAATGTGCTGGCTTCACACCTGCTCCACCCACTGCTCACACCTGCAGCTGATTATGCACTCATTAAGACTGCCTCTTTTACCCCTCTGATTGCTGTACTAGGTAGGTGAGTGTTCTGGTGTGAGTTATGAGTTGTAAGTCTGTTGTCTGTCCTGTGTTTCTGGTTCTTGGTGTGTCTGCTGGTCTTGGATGTGTCTCTGCTGTTGCTTGCCTCTCTGTGTTATGACCTCTGCCTGTTATCTGGACTGTGAGTATTAAAATGCCCCAAATAAAACCACTCAGCACTTGCAACCTGCCTCAAACCGCAAAAGAGTTTCAACAAGTTAAAACAAGTTGGAAATCAAACCTTACACAATTGCAATTGCCTATTAGCACCATAACTTTTCTAGTTCAAATAATCTAGACCACTAGAGGGCGCACCATACACTTAATACACTGGTATATGCTGATATAATCCATAATAATACTTAAAATAATACCCTAGCAACAACCTAGAATACCAGCAACAACTTATATAACACCTGGCATAGCATAGCAACTACCTATCAACACCCAAGAAACTATCTGGGATAACATAGCAGCTGCTTATCAACATCCTAGCCACCAACTGGGAAGCAATAGAAAATGGTTAACAGCACCATAGCAACAGCCTTGGATACAATAACAACTGCCTAGCAACACTCTATCAACCAGCTGAAATATCATAGAAACTCTCTAGTAACACCTTAGAAATCACCTAACAACAACAACAACCTAGCAACACCAAAACAAAACACCTAGTATAACAATCTAACAACTATCTTATATACCATAGTAAATGCAAAGCAACAACCTGAGAAACCACAGTACCGAATTAGTAACAGCATAGCAACCAGCTTAATACCACTGAAACTGCATAGAAACCATCTGCGATACCATAGTAATTGCCCAGGAACACCTTGGCAACCACTTTTGATACCCTAACATTCAAAGAACCACCTAAAATACAAACACGTATACCATACCAGCGCCCTAACAACCACCTGCCAATCTTATTTACATTACAGAAGTGTTATTGTAATTCAGCAATTCAAATAAAGGCCACCAGAGAGCGCACTGCACACTTTATATACCAGTACCTTATGTACATTACAGCAATGCTATTGTAATACAGCAGTTCAAATAAAGGCCACCGGAGGGCGCACTGTACACTTTATATACCAGTACCTTATGTACATTACAGCAGTGTTATTGTAATACAGCAGTTCAAATAAAGGCCACCCGAGGGCGCACTGAAGACTTTATATACCAGTACCTTATGTACATTACAGCAATGCTATTGTAATACAGCAGTTCAAATAAAGGCCACCAGAGGGCGCACTGTACACTTTATATACCAGTATCTTATGTACATTAAAGCAGTGTTATTGTAATACAGCAGTTCAAATAAAGGCCACCAGAGGGCGCACTGTACACTATATATTCTAGTACATTATGTACATTGCAGAGATGTTATTATAATACAGCAGTTCAAATAAACTTTGCAGCAATATTATTATTATTATTATTGTTTTATTATTATTATTATTATTATTATTATTATTATTATTATTATTATTATTGTCATCATCTTTAGAATTGTATCATACAGGACACTGCAACTCATTACCAGTGTGTAGCAACGTCTACAGTGCACTACTGGCCTTTATTTAACCGGCTGTATTACAAGAACATTGCTTCAAATAAAGGCCACCAGAGGGCGCACTGTACACTTTATATACCAGTACCTTATGTACATTACAGCAATGCTATTGTAATACAACAATTCATATAAAGGCCACCAGATGGCGCACTTAAGACTTTATATTCCAGTATCTTATGTACATTACAGCAGTGTTATTGTAATAAAGCAGTTCAAATAAAGGCCACCAGAGGGCGCACAGTACACTATATATTCCAGTACATTATGTACATTGCAGAGATGTTATTATAATACAGCAGTTCAAATAAACTTTGCAGCAATATTATTATTATTATTTTATTATTATTATTATTGTTGTTGTTGTTGTTATTATTATTATTATTATGATTATTATTATTATTATTATCATCTGTAGAACTGCATCATACAGGACACTGCAACTCATTAAGGGTGTGTAGCAACGTCTAAAGTGCACTACTGGCCTTTATTTAACCGGCTGTATTATAAGAACATTGCTTCAAATAAAGGCCACCAGAGGGCGTACTATATACTATAAATACAGTACCTTATGTACATTAAAGCAGTTGAGGAGATCATAGGGGTCTCTCTCCCCTCTGTCACAGACATTCACACCACACGCTGCACCCGTAAGGCCATCAGCATTATGAAGGACCCCACTCATCCCTCACATGGACTTTTTTCTCTGCTGCCGACAGAAGGTACAGGAGCATCCGTGCTGTCACTGCACGGCACTGCAACAGCTTTGTCCCACAAGCTGTCAGACTTTTAAACAGCAGTGACTGAACTAAACCCCCCCACAACCACGACCACTAGCATTTTAAATCTGTCTCCATCCTATTTATCTTCTTATATACTCCACACTTATGCACCTTACACTCATACTCCTGCCCAGAACTGAGTCGTATATATTGTATTTATTGTCTTGCACGTTGCACTTTCTGCAGTCTGTCCTGTTCTGTGTTGTTCTATGTTCTCGTTTTGTTCCACGTAGCACCATTGTTCTGGAAAAAAACGTAATTTCATTTCACTGTGTACTTGTACAGAGCTGAAATGACAATAAAAAAGCCTCTTGACTTAACAGTGTTATTGTTATACAGCAGTTCAAATAAAGGCCACCAGAGGGCGCACTGTATACTATATATACAGTATCTTATGTACATTACAGCAGTGTTATTGTAATGCAGCAGTTCAAATAAAGGCCACCAGAGGGCGCACTGTACACTTTATATACCAGTACCTTATGTACATTACAGCAATGCTATTGTAATGCAGCAGTTCAAATAAAGGCCACCAGAGGTGGCACACTTTACAGCAATATTTATAATAATATTAATAATAATAATAATAATAATAATAATAATAATAATATCATCATCATCATTAAAATTGCATCATACAGGAGACTGCAACTCATTACTGGTGTGTAGCAACGTCTAAAGTGCACTAGTGGCCTATATTTTAACTGCTGTATTACAAGAACGTTGCTTCAAATCAAGGCCACCAGAGGGCGCACTGCACACTTTGTATACCAGTTCCTTATGTGCTCTACTGCAATGCTATTGTAATACAGCAGTTCAAATATAGGCCACCAGAGGGCGCACGGCACACTTTATATACCTGTACCTTATGTACATTACAGCAATGTTCTTGTAATACAGCAGTTCAAATAAAGGCCACTAGTGCACTTTAGACGTTGCTACACACCGGTAATCAGTTGCAGTCTCCTGTATGATGTAATTATAATAATAATAAAGATTAGGATAATAATAATAATAATAATAATAATAATAATAATAATAATAATAATGATGATGATGATGATGTTTTCTCTTTGTGACTTGTTTCATGAACTTCTGTGTTTCCATACTTTCTGGCCACTAGAAGGCTCAATGTAAGCTTTATCATCTTATTCATTTACATTAAATTAATTTCAGCAAAGTCATTTTAATACTCCCATTCAATTAATGGGCTCTCTGGACACCTTCACTGCTCTGTGTACTGGTATATTATGTGCATTACCGAAATGTTATTAATATAAAGATCACCAGAGCACCAAACACTCTTGAAATACGAGTTATGGTCTCCTGTATTGGGAGCATTTACATTTTCATAATAATAATAATAATAATAATAATAATAAATAGTGTAGGAATCACAAAATGGTTCCGCAGCTTACTATAGGTCTATCTTTCTGCTAGGCTGTTGCTAGGCTATGATTGCTAGGCTCTTGTGTGCTGGTTGCTATGATGTTTCTCTGGTCTCCTTCGTGGTTGTTATGGTCTTGGTTAGTGGTTGCTAGTACATTACTAGTTGCTAGGGTGTTTGTAGGTGGTTGCTAGGTATCCCAGATGGTTCCTGTGGTCTCAGGTAGATGTCAAGTGGTTGTTGTGCCACCCCATGTGGTTGAATGTGTGTTATCAGTGTATTTGTATCATTATCACTGTAAGAGCCATACATAAGGTTTCATTTTGTTTATTTGGGTATGAGTATTTTTTGTAATTTCTCTATTATTTTATGTAAGTAACTATATTGTCAGTTTAAGCTAATAGTAGTTTGGAAAATCGGGACTTTTAATTTGATAGCATGTGAAAAGATACTTCGTGTGGCGGGGCTTGAAGAGATATGAAGAAGGGATGGAAGGATTTGGGGAGCACGGATGCACACAGTTTTTTGACCGTGCTTGCTGTGTTTAGAAATTACTTGAAAGGAAATGTTATAAAAGGAAATCCTTTATAAAGACTTTTTTTGTTGAACGCACAGTCTTGCGCACGTCCATTACTTTCCAGAGTGCTTTCCTGAATGACACAGATCCTGTATCTGCTGCCATAACAATCACATAATGTTATTGTAATATAGTTATTGATGATTACGCAGCACTACCGCTAGCGTCTTTGTTGTCATCATCTTTATCTTCTTCATTCCAACACCGAGATGTTCTATCTAATCTGGAATAATGTGTTTTGTATATCTTGTTTTTCTTTTTTAAATCTAATTTGTGGGTTATGTTCCCCTATTAAGAATGTATAGTGTGGAAAAGTACACGCTCAGCTACGGTACCTCTGCATGACCGACAATGTTTCACATGCACTACCTTGTGGAAGACACTCATTCACGAATTCAGTGTTGGTCTATTTGTGTGTTTTTTGGGGGTTTTTTTCCAACGTTTCTCTTCTAGAGTCTCAGCCATTTTTGGCCCAACCCGAATCCTATTGTTTCTTTAAACCTACAGCCACCAAACTGCATGTACATGTCCAGCACAGGTCCCCCGACTTTTATCCACAGCCATACTGACCCACACTCCTGTTTATTCATCCCTTGTTCCTTCCATAGACTCCAATTCTCAAATTCGCCTCCACACAAGCTCTGTTTCCTTCTAACCTTCACCCTGGCCCTAATCCTTACCCCAACCATAACCTCAACCTAGAACCTCCAGACTCCAACCTTAACCGAAACTTAATCCAGTGGAACTCCAGGTACAGGGTGGTTTCAGCAGGATGTCTATAACAGCTTGGTGAGGATGTTGAGATGGTCTATACTATACTTGTTTTGATGTTCAGTAATTTCTTACATCATTTGCAGATATAAACCTGGACCACCAAATCTCACTTTTTACCCCACTACATTATGCAAAATGTGTCATTCCTTTGTGAGTAAAGATGTCTAGGCTAGCCTAGCCTAAACTACATCCAGGTTATTTCAGAGCTACTTGGTTTCTTGATCACCCCGACTGAAGATGAAAGAAGCCTTGGTGTGATTCTGGATGGCCAGTTGTCGTTCTTGGAGCATATCATATACCTGACTCATGCAGGGTCATGCAGATTCCTTCTCTACATCACCCAGAGGATTTGACCCTTCCTCCCTCACCCAGCTGCTTGTCCAGTCTCAGGTCAGCTCATTTCAATGACTATGGCGAATCGCTCCTGGCTGGTCTTCCTCTACAGGCCATCAGGCTCCTGCAACTGGTCTAGAACGCAGTAGTTCAACTCATCTTCAGTCTTCTCAAGTTCACCCACATGACTCCACTGCTGCGCTCCCTTCAATGGCTTCCTGTTGCTGCCTGCATCAGATTTAAAGTCTGATGTCGCATACAAAGCCACGAACGAACCGCCCCCTTCCTACCCTTCGAGCTTCAAGTACAGCTTGAGTTGCTTAATGTCAGTAGGAATAGCCATGGGCGTGGTAGTGGGGGGAAAAGTGGACCTGACTACCCAGGGCCCGAGTAGGGAGAGGGGCCCAATTTTTCTTTTTTTTTGCTCACGTTCCTCGTGTACTGGCATGGGTAGGGGCCCACTGACATTGAGAGTGTACAGGGCCCAGAATTTGCTGCTATGCCCCTGGTAATAGCAACACTGAAAATTAGGCTGGAATTAACATTAAGCATTAACCTGAACATCTCACTGGACAAGCACACATCTAATGTCCCATGTCTGGGTCGCTAAATTGTTGATTGTTAAAATGCTAAATTGTTAAAAACTGCTGCTCATAGTCAGTAAACTATGGAGTTTTCTTTTAGTCCTAGTTATTTTCCCTAAACTATGGACTTCATCAGTGAAGTGAAACACACATGCTAATGAACATACAGAAGTGAGCATGCAAGTGAGCATGCTTACCTGGAGTGGTGGGCAGCCCTTTTCCTGGGGAGCAGCTGGGGGTTAGGTGCTTTGGTCACTTGTTACGTCCTGTCAATTCACGGAATCAAACTGGCAACCCTTCGGTCAAAGGGTGGTTTCCTATAACCTCAAATTTTCTGTATCCTTTAGTTCTAGTAATTATCCCTAAACCATACGTCTTTTAACCATAATCACAGTTCCGATGTCACATCCCATCTTGTCTTGCCCTTTGTTTCTGTTTCTCTTGTTATTTCCACATGCTTTGTTGTCTTGTGCCATATGCTTCTGTTTTGGTTCATAGCTCACTGTCTCTACCCTCTTGTCATGCCCCCGACCTCTCCCTAGTTTGTAGCTCTGCCCCTTTCCAGGTGTTCCTGCTTAGCTCTTGTGTATTTAGACATCCAGTTGTACCCTTGGTGTGTGCTTGGTGTTTTGTCTTAGTTTCTTGTTCTCAGTAGTCTTTTGTTTCTTTTATTTGTAGCGTCTTCCATATCTAGTTATATTGGTCCTTATTAAATCAGTTTTACTTACACTTGCATGCTGTGTCCTTGATAGTCTCCATGTTGCATCCTAAACTATCCAACATTTCCCCTGTCAGTTAATGTTCATCATTCAACCACAATTCTGAAGCGTATCTCCTGTAGACTGGGGTTGTTCCCACTGCTGGTAGACCCGTATGAATGTAAGCTTCCATACACCTGCAGCTTCAGCTACTTCCTTCACACTGTGGCCTTTGACATGCCCAAAATCAATCAGTCCTTTTTTTCATTAATGTCTGCTTTGGAGCCATTTTTTGGGTGTGTCCAGGAAGCCTGGTGTCATTCTGAGAAATCTGCAGTAACTGTGTGGGAATATTCATGCTCCATGGGATGGATTATATCAGGACATCATTAGGAATCTCTACAACTCCATGCCAAGATTTATATCTGGCATATAGTGTTGGCAAATGTTACATCCCTGGGACTCTGTTTCTGTATTTGTAGCTCAAATATTACCCAGTGATAAAATGAGTACTTGTGGTGATGGATGCCTGATGGCATGTTAATTTTGAC
>JAMWET010004893.1:15000-17865 GCA_024036415.1 Prochilodus magdalenae | reverse complement strand
TTTTTATTAGAAGGAATGAGGATGAAAGAAAGGAGGGTAAAGGGGAGATGAGGACTGGAAAATCAAATGATAAACAAGACAATGACAGACTTTTTGTAGTGAGTGCTTGACTTTCTTCGGTGGACGGATTCCTCAATTCTTTTTGGGTTGCTCTTTTGGATGGGGCCTTGATCCTTTGGCTTTGCCTGAAGCTTTCTCTGGTTTCGTCTTCTTGGGCTTTGCACAGAAAAAACACAAGTGAAGGATGCACTGCCCCCCCCAATTACCGTCGAAACATAGTGTCGTGCACCTGCATTGCATAGTTAGGTGCTCCAATTAAATTGGTTTTTAATAGCCAAAAACCTTTTATGCAAACCCTTGTCAATGGTCCTTACAAAATGGGTAGTAAACTGTACATGGACTTACACAAGTTACTCTCAATCCGTACAAAGCTGCTGGATCAGCGGTTACACATGTTTCAATGCAAATTTAATATGTGCATGTAATAGCCAACAGAACTTAAAACCATAAAGACTAAACTATACAGACTCAACATAAAGACTCAACCCACAGAAACCCCACCATAACAGACTCAACCATAAAGACTCGGACCACACAGACTCAACCACAGAAAACCCAGCCATAGCAGGACTCAACCAATACAGACTCAACCACAGAAACCCCCCCATTACAGACTCAACCATACAGACTCAACCATACTCAACCCCCTACAGGACTCAACCACAGAAACCCAGCAATACAGACGCAACCATACAAGCAACCATACACAGACCTCACAGACTCAACCACAGAACACAGCAGCCATACATACTCAACCATACAGACAGGTCAACACAGAAACTCAAACCAGACAGACTTCAACCACAGAAACCAAGCCATACAGACCATACATACTACAACCCTCAGAATCTGCCACAGAAACCCACGCCCAACAGACCCTCAACCATACAGACTCAACCATAACTCAACCCTCACAGACCTCAACCACAGAAACCCCGCCATACAGACTCAACCATACAGACTCAACCACAGAAACCCCGCCATACAGACTCAACCATACAGACTCAACCACAGAAACCCTGCCATACAGACTCAACCATACAGACTCAACCATAAAGACTCAACCATAAAGACTCAACCATACTTAACCATACAGACTCAACCATACAGACTCAACCACAGAAACACCGCCATACAGACTCAACCATACAGACTCAACCATAAAGACTCAACCATACTTAACCATACAGACTTAACCATACAGACTCAACCACAAAAACACAGTTATACAAACTCAACCATACAGACTCAACCACAGAAACTCAACCATACAGACTCAACCACAGAAACTCAACCATACAGACTCAACCACAGAAACCCAGCCATACAGACTCAACCATAAAGACTCAACCACAGCAACCCGCCATACAGACTCAACCATACAGACTCAACCACAGAAACTCCGCCATACAGACTCAACCACAGAAACCCAGTCATACAAACTCAACCATACAGACTCAACCACAGCAACCCGCCATACAGACTCAACCATACAGACTCAACCACAGAAACCCGCCATACAGACTCAACCACAGAAACCCAGTCATACAAACTCAACCATACAGACTCAACCACAGAAACCCGCCATACAGACTCAACCATAAAAACTCACCACACAGACTCAATCATAGAAACCCAACTCAACACAAACTTAATTACACAGATTTAACCACACATATTTAACTATACAGACTCAACCATACAGACTCAACCACACATGCTCTACCATACAGACCCAAAATTACAGACCTAACCATAAAGACCCAACCTTACAGACTCAACCATAAAGACTCTACCATAAAGACTTAACTATAAAGACTCAGCCTTACATAATCAGCCATACAGACTCAACTACACAGACTCAATTATATAGACTCAACCACATGGATGGAGAAGTGTTGCTTATGGAAAATCCTTATTTGAAACTATTGTGTTGCATGTTCCATGGCATAGTTTTGGTGGTAAAAAATATAATTCACAACTGGTAGGTGGTCCACCAAATATTAGCCGAAATCCACGCTCAACCACTCTAAAACTCTTCCAAAACTTTTCCAAACCCCATTAAACCTCTTCCCAAAGTTTTCTCTAAAACACATCTTTCCAAAACCTCTTTTAATCCTCATCCTACAATTTGCCAAACACCTTTAAAATTCTTCTCAAAAACCCTTTTGAAGGACTGTTCATGACTTTTTTTTTTTAATTTTTGTTAAAGTGTGTATAGCCCAAACCTTTCAGACTCCCTCTAAAACTACTTCAATGAAATTCTTCCGAGAAGTTCTTATCTAATCCAAAACCATTCCAGGTTTCCTCTAACTTACTTTTCAAATTCTTTCCCAAAACCCCTCCCAAAAGTCTGTCTAAAATTAATGAACCTTTTTCATGGCTAGCAATTCATATCATCATGCCATAACTCAGGTACAGAACCCCAGCAAATGAATTTGTAAATGTCCTGCCACAGGTGGTGACATCACCTCAGCATCATAAGGTCAAACTCACCAACCCCACCTTAACATCCCACTATTCAAAAGACTCTTTGCATTATTAGATAACCGTAAAAATATTTAATAATATTGTATGTGATTTAAAATAATATACTACTACTAATACCACCACACTTTTGTGGTAAATGGCACTTACAAATTACACCACTACAAGAACCCACACATATACACACACACACAGTAACTGGAGTGTCTGGTTCACCTAAACAGAGGCAATACAATGTGTCCTAACCCTTTACTCTCTTAAAAACCAGAAGAACCAGTTTTATGTACCTCTGTTTCTCTATTATTGCATGATCCGTTT
>JAMWET010004893.1:0-7500 GCA_024036415.1 Prochilodus magdalenae | reverse complement strand
GTG
Source organism: Prochilodus magdalenae (assembly GCA_024036415.1). Lineage (NCBI taxonomy): Eukaryota > Metazoa > Chordata > Actinopteri > Characiformes > Prochilodontidae > Prochilodus > Prochilodus magdalenae. Next base: position 7,497 of record JAMWET010004893.1, on the reverse strand, counting down.
AGTCTTGACTGCTTCTCCCTACTCTAGAGTCAGTTGTTTACTCCATCATTCCTCCCACCTTCCAGGTCTAGTGTCTCTAGATCACTCCAGCGCTCCTCCTGTCCCCCAGCTCTAGTGCCATTAGGTCACGCCATCGCTCCTCCCAGATGCAGACTTGTTAGTTAACCCCAGTCCATCACCTGTATCCCAGTCATTTGGTGGTTTGACTGCTTCTCCCTATTCTAGAGTCAGTTGTTTACTCCATCATTCCTCCCATCTTCCAGCTCTAGTGTCTTAAATTCACTCCAGCGCTCCTTGCATCTCCAGGTTCTAGAGTTGTTTATACAGTTGAATGATTCACCTGTCTCATGGCCCTAGTGTCATTAGTGCTGTCCAGTGCTTTTCCCCATCTCCCAACACTAGTGTTACCTGATCACTCCAGCACCCCACACGCCTTTCGGTTCTAGAATCATTGGTTCACCTCTTCTGCCATCTCCCGGATCTAGAATAAGAGTTCACTCATCTCCTCATTAGATCATTAGATTAGTCCAGTGCGTCTCCTGGCTCCCGGCATTAGTGTTGCTACATCACTCCAGCCCTCCTCCCATCTTCCAGGTCAAAAGTAATTACTGGAGAGCTTCTTCCATCTCCTGGCTCTAGAACCATTAGTCCACTTCAGCACTCCCCCTGTCTCCTGGTTCTGGAGTCATTAGTTGACTCCAGCTCTCCTCCCATCTTCCGGGTCTAGAGTAATTACTGGAGAGCTTCTTCCGTCTCCTGGCTCTAGAACCATTAGTCCACTTTAGCACTCCCCCTGTCTCCTGGTTCTGGAGTCATTAGCTGACTCCAGCCCTCCTCCTGTGCCCTGAACTAAAGGTGGATCTTTGATCCCGAAGAACCTTCTGGTTCCTTTATTTGTAGGAGCACAAGATTCAGTTAAGACTCGTCTGCCACAAACCATCTCTTCTGCCTCCCTCTCTCATTCGGGTTCTTGTTCTATCTCTCTCTATCCCTCGTTTTCTGCCCCCCTCCTCTCTCGCTCATTCTCTCAGTGTCTGTGCCAAAGTGGGCAGGGTGTGTGTGTGTGTGTGTTTCCCTTCGTGTCGCTGTGACGATGACTCGTTGTTTGGTTGTTCTGTGTTTTTGAGGGTTCCGTTGTTCAGGTATTTCTGGATTTCGGTGTTTTACGAGACTTCTGTTTGTTTATAACTGTCCTCTAGTTTTAACCCCCAAAACGGCGGTATCTGTTTTGTTTCTCCCTCTTTCTCTCCTGTTCACCAACGTCTTCCTCGTGTAAACATGTCTGCCTCGCCCCCCTGTCCAGGACTCACTATTCACCGTTTCTACTTTTTAACTGCAGGAAGAGTCGAAGCAGGACCAGCTTAAAGGTTCAGTGACCGTGTGTATGTTTGGTTGTTGTAGTTTTGTTTGGTGTAGGTTCGTCGGTTTGCTGCGGGTTATTGGCTGTAGTTTTTAGGTTGCAGGTTTGTGTGTGTGTGTTTGCTGCGGGTTTTTGGTTGTAGTGTTGTTTGGTGTAGGTTCGTCTGTTTGCTGCGGTTCTGTTTGCTGCAGTGTTTGGGTTGTAGTTTTGTTTGCTGCAGGTTTGTGTGTATGTTTGCTGCGGTTCTGTTTGCTGCAGTGTTTTGGTTGTAGTTTTGTTTGCTGCAGGTTTGTGTGGATGTTTGTTGCGGGTCTGTGTGCTGCAGGTTTGTGTGTATGTTTGTTGCGGGTTCATTTGCTGCAGTGTTTGGGTTGTAGTTTTGTTTGCTGCAGTGTTTGGGTTGTAGTTTTGTTTGCTGCAGTGTTTTGGTTGTAGTTTTGTTTGCTGCAGGTTTGTGTGGATGTTTGTTGCGGGTCTGTTTGCTGCAGGATTGTGTGTATGTTTGTTGCGGGTTCGTTTGCTGCAGTGTTTGGGTTGTAGTTTTGTTTGCTGCAGGATTGTGTGTATGCTTGTTGCGGGTCTGTTTGCTGCAGTGTTTGGGTTGTAGTTTTGTTTGCTGCAGTGTTTTGGTTGTAGTTTTGTTTGCTGCAGGTTTGTGTGGATGTTTGTTGCGGGTCTGTTTGCTGCAGGTTTGTGTGGATGTTTGTTGCGGGTTCGTTTGCTGCAGTGTTTGGGTTGTAGTTTTGTTTGCTGCAGTGTTTGGGTTGTAGTTTTGTTTGCTGCAGGATTGTGTGTATGTTTGTTGCGGGTTCGTTTGCTGCAGTGTTTGGGTTGTAGTTTTGTTTGCTGCAGGTTTGTGTGTATGTTTGTTGCGGGTTCGTTTGCTGCAGTGTTTGGGTTATAGTTTTGTTTGCTGCAGGTTTGTGTGTATGTTTGTTGCGGGTTCGTTTGCTGCAGTGTTTGGGTTGTAGTTTTGTTTGCTGCAGTGTTTGGGTTGTAGTTTTGTTTGCTGCAGTGTTTGGGTTGTAGTTTTGTTTTCTGCAGGTTTGTGTGTATGTTTGTTGCGGGTTCGTTTGCTGCAGTGTTTGGGTTGTAGTTTTGTTTGCTGCAGTGTTTGGGTTGTAGTTTTGTTTGCTGCAGGTTTGTGTGTTTGTTGGGGGTCTGTTTGCTGCAGTGTTTGTGTGTTTGCTGCAGGTCTTTTGATGTTTGTTAGTTTGTTGGTTTGTTGTAGTTTTAATTGTTACAAGTTAATTTGTTGCAGGTCAGTTGTAGTTTTGTTGTAGTTGTGTGTTGTAGCATAGTTATTTTGTCAGTGCAAGCTGAACCTTACGTGTTTCGGTTTGCACAGAGAGAGAGAGAGAGAGTGAGAGAGAGAAAGGAAAGGAGGGAGGGAGGGAAGTGGAGAGTGTAGCTTCCCCCGTTCTCCTTAGATGACCTTATCACGGTGCCTCATATTTCCTCTCTAGTTAATTTCCTACATTTACAGTACAACTGAACAGTTAGCCTCTCTGTGTACAGATGAACGTTAGCCTCACTGTGTACAGATGAACGTTAGCCTCTCTGTGTACAGATGAACATTAGCCTTTCTATGTACAGATGAACGTTAGCCTCTCTGTATACAGATGAACGTTAGCCTTTCTATGTACAGATGAACGTTAGCCTCTCTGTGTGCAGATGAACGTTAGCCTCTCTGTATACAGATGAATGTTAGCCTCTCTGTGTGCAGATGAACGTTAGCCTCTCTGTGTGCAGATGAACGTTAGCCTCTCTGTGTGCAGATAAAGGTTAGCCTCTCTGTGTACAGATAAACGTTAGCCTCTCTGTGTGCAGATGAACGTTAGCCTCTCTGTGTGCAGATGAACGTTAGCCTCTCTGTGTACAGATGAACGTTAGCCTCTCTGTGTACAGATGAACGTTAGCCTCTCTGTGTGCAGATGAACGTTAGCCTCTCTGTGTGCAGATGAACGTTAGCCTCTCTGTATACAGATGAACGTTAGCCTCTCTGTGTGCAGATGAACGTTAGCCTCTCTGTGTACAGATGAACGTTAGCCTCTCTGTGTACAGATGAACGTTAGCCTCTCTGTGTGCAGATGAACGTTAGCCTCTCTGTGTGCAGATGAAGGTTAGCCTCTCTGTGTACAGATGAACGTTAGCCTCTCTGTGTGCAGATGAACGTTAGCCTCTCTGTATACAGATGAACGTTAGCCTCTCTGTGTGCAGATAAACATTAGCCTCTCTGTGTACAGATGAACGTTAGCCTCTCTGTGTACAGATGAAGGTTAGCCTCTCTGTATACAGATGAGCGTTAGCCTCTCTGTGTACAGATGAGAATTAGCCTCTCTGTGTACAGATGAGCATTAGCCTCTCTGTGTGCAGATGAACGTTAGCCTTTCTGTGTACAGATGAACGTTAGCCTCTCTGTGTACAGATGAACGTTAGCCTCTCTGTGTACAGATGAACGTTAGCCTCTCTGTGTACAGATGAATGTTAGCCTTTCTGTATAGATGAACGTTAGCCTCTCTGTGTACAGATGAATGTTAGCCTCTCTGTGTGCAGATGAACGTTAGCCTCTCTGTGTACAGATGAATGTTAGCCTTTCTGTATAGATAAACGTTAGCCTCTCTGTGTACAGATGAACGTTAGCCTTTCTGTATAGATGAACGTTAGCCTCTCTGTGTACAGATGAACATTAGCCTCTCTCTGTACAGATGAAGGTTAGCCTCTCTGTGTACAGATGAGTGTTAGCCTCTCTGTGTACAGATGAGTGTTAGCCTCTCTGTGTACAGATGAATGTTAGCCTCTCTATATAGATGAACGTTAGCCTCTCTGTGTACAGATGAACGTTAGCCTTTCTGTGTACAGATGAATGTTAGCCTCTCTATATAGATGAACGTTAGCCTCTCTGTGTACAGATGAATGTTAGCCTCTCTGTGTACAGATGAACGTTAGCCTCTCTGTGTACAGATGAACGTTAGCCTCTCTGTGTACAGATGAACGTTAGCCTCTCTTTGTACAGATAAACGTTAGCCTCTCTGTGTACAGATGAAGGTTAGCCTCTCTGTGTACAGATGAACATTAGCCTCTCTGTGTACAGATGAACGTTAGCCTCTCTGTGTACAGATGGACATTAGCCTCTCTGTGTACAGATGAGCATTAGCCTCTCTGTGTACAGATGAACGTTAGCCTCTCTGTGTACAGATGAAGGTTAGCCTTTCTGTATAGGTGAACGTTAGCCTCTCTGTGTACAGATGAACGTTAGCCTCTCTGTGTACAGATGAACGTTAGCCTCTCTGTGTACAGATGAACGTTAGCCTCTCTCTGTACAGATAAAGGTTAGCCTCTCTTTGTACAGATGAAGGTTAGCCTCTCTGTGTACAGATGAACGTTAGCCTCACTGTGTACAGATGAACGTTAGCCTCTCTGTGTACAGATGAACGTTAGCCTCTCTGTGTACAGATGAAGGTTAGCCTCTCAGTGTACAGATGAACGTTGGCCTCTCTCTGTACAGATGAACGTTTGCCTCTTTGTGTACAGATGAACGTTAGCCTCTCTGTATACAGATCAGCGTTAGCCTTTCTCTGTACAGATAAATGTTAGCCTCTCTGTGTACAGATAAATGTTAGCCCGTCTCTCTACAGATGAACGTTAGCTTTTCTCTCTACAGACAGACATTAGCCCCTCTCTCTACAGATGAACGATAGCCTCTCGCTGTACAGATGAAAATTAGCCGATCGCTGTACAGATAAACGTTAGCCTTTCTCTGTACAGATCAACATTAGCGTCTCTCTATAAAGATTTAGATTAGCCCCGCTGTGTACATATGAATGTTAGGCTCTGTTTATACTGCTGAACATCAGCTTGTCTTTGTGCCACTGAACGTTAGCCTTTCTCTGTAGTCCTAAATGTTAGCCTCTCTCTGTAGTGATGAACGTTAGCCTCTCTGTACAGATGAACATTAGCCTTGCTCAGTTCAGACGAATGTTAGCATCTCTCTGTACAGATTAATGTTAATCTTGCTGTGTACAGATGAACGTTAGCCTCTCTCTTTACAGATTAATGTTAGCCTTGCAGTGTACAGATGAACATTAGCCTCCTTCTGTACAGATGAACGTTAGCCTCTCTCTGTACAGATCAACTTTAGCCTCTCTCTTTACAGATTAATGTTAGCCTCACTCTGTACAGATGAACGTTAGCCTCTGTGTTTGTCATCAGCTTGTGTTTGTGCCGATGAACGTTAGACTCTCTCTGCAGTGCTGAATGTTAGACTCTTTGACGAAAGTCCTGCTTTTAAACAATACATAACACAAAGTAAACCAAAACCTTACAGAGATTATTAGAAATCAAACAGAAGATGCTAGAGCAAAGTTTACTTGACTGTCATTAGGTTTTGAGTTTCTGGTTGATGTAGCCTGTAAGTGCTGTGCTATGTTGTGGAGGCTTGTGTCAGGATATTGGTTTCTGAAACCTCTCCACCGCAGTGTGGGTGCTAATCTGTAGAGGGTGTGCATATGCAAGACCAGGCAGTGTTATCTATGTTTGGACGACCAGCTGCATGGCAGAGTCATCTCAGGTCAAACCTATCTACTTCCTGTTTGGGAGTGTAGGCTATTTCTGCAGATGTTTCTCACAGCTTCAGCTCGAAGACAGCGGATCAACTTACATGATTGATGCTGTTTTGAAGGAGCTGCTGGTTTACTAGCTTTGATTCCTCCAGTGAGTGTGAATATGCTTCTGTTTGTTTTAGAAGTGCAGAAGGTTGGTAAACAATGTCAGAACTGCTCTTTTAGGTTGAACCGGACCAAAGTGCAAGGGTTTAGGGTGAACCCACTAATTCCTGACCTCTCCATCCTTCAGTCTGTGACCTGGAAATGGTTTAACACCTATTATCTTAAGGACGTTATCAGTTTTTCATGCACTCATAAGCAAAAGAATAGTTGCACCCAGAAGGAGGTGTGGGATTGCAGTGGTGCTGGGATAGAAGATAAAGGTTACCAGGAACAATAACTGATGATACATTTAGACTGATATGATCAATATTTATTGAGCTATACAGGTTTGTAGAGTGATCCATTTGAAGCACAGTTTCTATATAGTGTTTCTATTTTAAGAACAATTTTAAAAACAAGCGATCAGTTCCTGTAGAGTGATCTGGTTTGCAGAACGGTTTCTCTAAAGTACTGCACTTGAAAAGCACAGTACTCCACTTTGAAGGACAGTTTCTGTAGAGTGATCTAGTCTGAATGACAGTGTCTGTAGAGTAATCCATTTCATTGACAGTTTTAAAAGAGTGATCTGGTTTGAAAGATGGTGTCTGTAGAGTGATCTATTTGAATTACAGTTTCTAGGGTGTGATCTTGTTTAAAAGACAGCTTCTGTAGCATGATCCATTTGAAGAACAGATTCTGTAGAGTGATCTAGTTTAAAGGGCCGTTTCTGTAAAGAGATTTTGTGTAAAGGACAGTTTCTTTAGAGTGATCTGTTTGAAGAACCGTTTCTGTAGTGATCTATTTTAAAGGACAGTTTCTGTAGAGTGATCTACTTTGAAGGACAGTTCCTGTAGAGAGATCCATTTGAAGGACAGTTTCTGTAGAGAGATCCATTTGAAGGACAGTTCCTGTGGAGTGATCAATTTGAAGGACAGTTCCTGTAGAGTGATCTATTTGAAGGACACTTCCTGTATAGTGATCCATTTAAAAGCAGTTCCTGTAGAGAGATCCATTTGAAGGACATTTCCTGTAGAGAGATCCATTTGAAGGACATTTCCTGTAGAGAGATCCATTTGAAGGACAGTTCCTGTAGAGTGATCTATTTGAAGGACACTTCCTGTAGAGTGATCCATTTGAAGGACAGTTCCTGTAGAGTGATCCATTTGAAGGGCAGTTCCTGTAGAGTGATCCATTTGAAGGGCAGGTTGAGGTTTGGACCCAAATGCAGGGCGGGAACCCGTTTTCTTTTGTGGGTCTCTCTGGTTTTCTCTTGCTCACTGTGACCCACATTCTCTATTCTATTCTATTCTATTCTATTTATTTATTTATTTATTTATTTATTTTTAAAGCACTTATTTCTTTTTCTTTCTTTTTCTAGTACTGACTACCTCGCTACAAAAGTGTAGGCTTATATGGCCGGCGCCTCAGGTG
>JAMWET010004892.1:350000-393091 GCA_024036415.1 Prochilodus magdalenae | reverse complement strand
TAATACCCACGCTTTTGTCATTTGGTGCATGTGGATCCACAATGATATGGGGTTCTAATAACAGCGAAACCCACAAACAAGAAATACCTATTGCACAATCACACACTAGGGGGCAGCGAGCACACCTGGGCAGCCCCGTCCACAACAACTGGGGTGCAGTTAGGGGCACCCAGCTCAAGGGCATTTCATCGTGTCCTATCAGTTCAGGGAATCAAACCAGTGAACCTCTGGTCACAAGTGTGGTTCCCTAACCTCCAGCCCACAACTGCCCCGTCTATCTGTTAATGTGGTCTCCAGGACCACCATGATGCAAACCTTCAGCATCAAAACATTTGCATGTAGATTTACATTTAAGGCATTTAGCAGACGCTCTTATCCAGAGCGACTTACAACCATGCTTAGTGTAAGAAGGTTAGAGTCTACAACTCACCATGTGCTCAGGCCCTGCCCGAACAAGGCGCCAGTGCTGATACCTAGAGAGATCAATACACAGACATACATAAAGCAAAAGTGCACTACCTGGCAACCCCAGCCCAGCACTCATTCCTATAGAGAAGAAAAGGTCATAAGTGCAACACAAGTACATACACACAACTTACACCTCTACTAGAGCTCACTCACTGAAGTGCATTACGAAGAGACGAGTCTGCGTTTGAGCCAGCCGGAGTTCATTCCACCATCTGGGCTCCAGGACAGAGAAGAGTCTGGACGCTTGTCCTCCATGAGTCTTCATGATGGTGGGTTGAGTCGAGCTGTACTTGAAGCTGGAAGGGCTCGAGGTACAGATCCACTCTTCACCATTGCCATAAGGTAGAGAGGCGCTGGTCCATTCTTGGCTGTGTAGGCGTCAGAGTTTTAAATCTGATGTGGGCAGCAACAGGAAGCCAGTGAAGGGAGTGCAGCAGTGGAGTGACGTGTGTGAACTTTGGAAGGCTGAAGATGAGTTGAGCTGCACAATAGTTGAATAATTAATCTGTCAACGAATAAAACGAATAATCAATTACTCAGATTATGAATCGCTCAATTACCAAATACTCCTTCTTCTCTTTCGGGAAAGAACCTGCACTGTACAGCTCTTCTCGATCTTATGCTGCACCCGTCACACACTCTTCCTGGTCGGGGATCAGACCACGCTTCTATGTCACGCCCCGCAGGGACTTATAGCCCCATCATCCTTGTGTGGCGCCATCTGCAGGACACTGAGTTTACTACCACTTTAGACACGCAACTGACTCATTGACTCATGACTCATTTTTTGTTTGGTAAGCTTATGAATGCTCGTCCAATGGTCAATTTGAGAGAACAGCTGTGGATTGGGCCAGCGATGCTGACACTACACGTTACAACTGGTTTATCTAGCAATAATCGTGCAGTCTCGGTCTGTTGATATCAGATACCGTGTGTACTACACGGCCTGTTATCGTTATGAATAGACCACATGCTGTGCAGCCCTACTACTTACTGTAGCAGACAAATCACTAATGACTTCAAGGCTGGTTTTCATAAGCATAGAGACATTCACTCAATTATCGCTTGTCGCTCACCCACTAAGCCCTCCTAGCGCACAGCATGGACACTACCCTAACTCACTATGCTGTATAGTCCGTGAAGATTGCAATGACACAAGCTTCTCGTGTTGTGCTTTTCCCCAAGCCCTCAGTAGCTGCCCTTCTCCAGGCCTGCACTGCGCCACAAGAATGAAGTGCTTCCAATTTAGCGTACGCACTAGAAAAGGAGTTATTAATTATCCACTCGAAATCAATATGATTATGATGTACGGTCGTGTCATCCGGTGCTTTCAGCTTTAATTCCATATCATTTCACGTCACGTTGCACAGAAAGCTAATAACGAAACAACACAGCGTTAGCCATCTGATGGCCTGTTCTCAGCAGCCCTTACACATTCTCCTCAGGTCCGAGTTCATAGCAACTCCTGATGGGCTGGGTTGGGAAATTCCAGTGCCAGCTCACTCTACGCCTGCCAAGCCAGATAATGATTTTTTTTTCCATGGGAAAAAAAATCAAATCAGCTCTGGTTATTTCAGGCAGTTGTGCAAAAGCTTTTATTCCCAGTTTATTTCCAGCTCAGCCCAACAAAATGTTGGGGAGCCATGGTGGGAGCCAGCTATGAAATGCAATGTCATACAACGATGCATGCAACCAAACAATTCCCAGTATGTTACAATATGTACATAGAGGGGGTTTAAAGAGCACCAGTGTGAAGAAACTGCATCCATGGAATTTAAAGGCAAGGCAACAATGCATGTATGAAATGAACCCACTTAAGCAGTCATGGGACACATTTACACCAACATTAACCCTGTCCAGCAGATGTCGTTATCCAGAGCACCATACAGAAGTGTGTAACGATTGATTACATGTACTGTACTACTGTGCATGCGCGCTAAGCTGTAGCTCTCTGTGTGGGATGAAAGAGCTAGCTGTAGCATAGCCTCCAGTCTGATGCACCTACTTTTGAGTCAACCGGACAGTGAGATGTGTTGGTGAGATGTGTTGGTGACTTTGTAATGCCCAGTAGGGGCAGGTGTATACTCTTTTTAAGAGCCCCGTGAGCTATGTGCGCAGGTGTGGGGGTAGCGTACGGGAAGAACTCAGTGTGGGATGTGCTATACGGTAGAGATTACTGGACCTAGCTGTTTTGTTTTGGTCATTCCTTGTTTTCTGTAAGTAACGCTACTTTTGAGCTTTACCTGTCCATGTAGGAATGGGCAAGGGACTCTAGGAGACGTGTCTACGTCAGTCTCATCGCTAAATAAACGAGCATATGGAATACTGCCGGTGTGTACGAGTGTCTGCTCCATTGTGCTTCATGCTTAACCTGTCTCTAAAGCTCACTATCGGGGCTGGAGCTGGAATTCTATCAACTCTGGCTTCAAAGTGTTACAACTTGTGCCATTGAACGCCACTTCTACCCCGCATGGAGTGTGCCCTGGGCGTGCGTCTTCAGAGAAGTCGGAGACCAGTGCCTTTTTCCCTTCCTAGCTCCTGCACCGCACCTTTTCACCCTTACAAGTGCTTAGTGTTCAGTCAGAGTATGTGTCCTAGCTATTACAAACAGGCTAGAGTCCAGAGTCTACCGAGCCATCCCAAGCCAGTGTTCACATCTAGACAGACGATGAGTTAAGCTCAGCATAGATGCAGTACAGTGCATTTCAGTGTACAGTTCTGTGGAAGTTCGTTCCACCAGAACAGAGAAGAGTCTAAACTGTAGCTGCACAAATAGTTGCACCTAGAAGGATCCAACGGACAGGACTGAACCAGGACTGAGGTGACTGACTCAAGTTTCACGCTCGGCTGGAGCATGTTACCTAAGAAAGGACAAACTGTGCCTGACTAACCCAACTGCCATGACTGTAGACAATCAGCAAGCAGTGATGTCCTCCATGAGCCCATCCAGCACCATTGGATGCGTACTAGATGCACACAGACCGACTGCCCCTGACACCAGGTTAACGTGGGCAAACACTGCATTGAGCTGCCACAATGTCATGAAGTGAGTCCCACTTTTGTCTTGTCTGAGATGACCAACGAATCCATGTGTAGCGGCACCATGGCCAGCGCCAAGGTGAACAGCCTGGCATCACTCCGCCTCCACCTCTTCCGCAAAATCAGCAGGAATTGCCTGAGAATATTCAAGGGATGGATTATCACAGGCCGAGACGTCTGGCATGTTGGGTTAGCAAACATGGCGGCCCAACGCCATACTGAGAGACAGACGTCTGTATGTGTAGCTCAGTAAATATTGATCATATCAGCCTAAATTTATCATCAGTTATTGATCCTGGTCACCTTTATCTTCCTTCCCAACACCACCACACTCCCACACCTCCTGGTGCAGCTGTGTTTTTGATGGTGAGTGTGTTTAACTTGAAACGTGTAAGATGCGCTATATGGCCTACAGTGTGCGCACACTCACCCTATTTACTGACCACAGCTTTCAGCCACAGTGTAGGAAATCAGGCACATAGCCACGCAATCTCCAATCTAAGATCACTAAATGCAATCCCAAGTCTCGGCTGGAGTTAGGGTTGTCACCTTTCAGAAATAAAAATGAAGGACGGGGGGCGTGGTCATGTGTGAGCGACATGTGCTCGAAATCATGTCCCGTATTGGATATGATGCCGGGGGGGTCTGGTGTAGGGCTGCGATTGTTTGGGGGAGAGTGTGATCAATCATGTGTGACACGTGTGTTTATCGGACTTCTAGGCTAATACGACGCAAAGCACGTTCCGTATTTGAACTGAGCCAGGGGTGGGGGGGCGGGGAGTTGAGAGAGTGAGATTGTGATCATTCATGTGTGTGTGACACACGTATATGTGGAACATTTACGGAAAAACGTAACAAATTTTAGGACATTTCCGAAAATACGGAACAAATCTAACAAATACGGGACGCAACATTTAATTGCCAAATAAAGGACGATTCCGTATTTTACGGGACGGATGGCAAGCTTAGCTGGAGTGGTGTAAAGCATGCCGCCACTGGAGTCAATGAGCATGTTCTTTGGAGTGAGAACTCACGCTTCACTATCTGGCAGAATCTGGGATTGGCGGATGCCAGGAGAACACCAGCAGCACTCGGTGGAGAATGAATAACAGTCTGGATCTGTCGTTTAGGGTTTGGGCTCCTTCGTTCCAGTGAAGGCTCCTGTTAATGCCACAGTATAGAGATTTATATGCCCCCAGGTTTGTTTGAGGAGGGTCCTTTTCCTGTTCCAGCATGACCACACCCCTGTACTCAAAGCGACACGGTCTGATGAGGGTGCTATGGAGGAACTTCAGTTGCCTGTACTGAGCCCTGTTGCCCTGGTAGTAAGTAAACAGTGACCGAGAATGGAAGACGACTGGCTGGTTCAGTAGCTCTATGTCTGCTCAGCTTTAGGACACTTTTTATTGCCCTCCATGGCCCCCTACAGCACAGGGGTCTCTCTGACCTGGGGAAGAGTGTGTAATAGTTGTGGAGTGCGTCAGACGAGGACGTTAGTTGATAGGGTGTTCTCTGAGCTCATTACGGCCGGTAGCGAGAGAAACAGAGTTATGTCACTGTGCTTTCTCATCACAGTCGGGAGAGCTGTAATGACCTAGCAGGGGCAGGTGTGTGCACGTGTGAGAGTGAGCGAGCATGTTGTCTGGTTAACGGTTCTGGACTATGAGGTGGGCTGGAGCTCCGTCATGGAGAATCTCTGTAATTTCATGTGTTAGATTGGAAGAGGGGGATAGGAACAGTCGTTCCGTCCTCTAATATCCTCCCTACGGCGCGTAGCCCATGATGCAAAGTCACAGGACGCTCTGCTGTATTAGCCTGTGGACTTGATGTGCTTTACTGAAGTACAGTAAGTGAATAAAGACTGTACGAAAACGCGTGAGAGGAAAACCCGACCTGGCGGACTGCATACTACACTGTACGGACATTATGTCGGTTCAGATCTTCTATATCTTGAAACATTAAAGTTATATTTAAAGGGGGTTTGTTTATTTATTAGCATTTTTTTTTTTAATGGCATTATGGGTATTCTGGGCCGTTAGGGGAAGGTTCATTTATTCATTCATTCATCTTCTAATTCCTTATCCTTCTGGGTGGCGGAAGATCCTAGAGCCTATCCCAGAGCCCACTGGGCAGGAAACACGCTAGATAGGGGGCCACATGTCCGTTTCTCGGCCAGACAGTCCAGTTTTCAACTCCCAGTCCTCCATCCCACACCTATTATTCCTCTTTACGGGATTGGCTCACATCTGTGTCAGAAGACATGCCTTGGATTTCATTGGTTTAACAAGGTCATGTGACATTGTGTCTCGTCTCCTGGCTAACCGCTAGTTAGGCTAAATGCTAGTCAGTTAGTAAGCTCCTGTCTGAGTTACGAATGTCAGCCATTCGACCCAGATAAGTGAGTAAAGCATCATATACGTGTTACATAGTTTAGGTTAGGGTTTTATGACGTCCTCCGTTTGGGGTTGAGAAAGTGGCCACCCTAACGCTGGACATCACAGGTGCCAGTCCCTCACAGACATACACATACACTCACACCAGCTAGGTGTTCAGTTCCTTGCTGTTTAATAGCATTAGCACACGTAGTGTATTGAAATGAACAGTAATATTAATTATTATTTTAAGACATTCTTAAATTCACTAAAATCATTCACGGAATGTCAGAGACGTCTGTGTATCGGGTCTGTGAAGTCAGCATGCTAATCAGCTAGCTCCAGCCTGCCCTGCCTTGTTTGTAGGTGATAGTGAGTCACTGTAGCATCGAGTCTGTGTTTAGTCCTCAGAGCTGACGAAGAAGCACGCTCACTCTCAGGATGAAAACAAGTTCCGTCTGTCATCCGTCTCTCTCTCTCTCTCTTTTTCTCCCCCTCTCTCTCTCTCTTATTCCCCCTCCTTGCTCTCTCTCTCTTTCTCCCCCCCTCTCTCTCTCTTTCTCCCCCTCTCTCTTTCTCCCTCTCTCTCTCTCTCTCTTTCTTTCTTTCTCTCTCTCTCTCTCTCCCTCCTTCTTTCTTACTGTCTTTCTCTTCTTCTTTTCTCTCCTCTCTCACTCCTTCTTCCTAACTATCTTTCTTTTCTATCTCTCGTTTGTTGTCTCTATTTGTTCACTCTCCATTTTCTCTGCACCCTTCCCCTTCTCTTTTTATTTAATTTGCTGTCTCTATTTTTTACCCTCTCTGTTCCATTTTCTCTCTCTCTCTCTCTTTTATCTCTAATTGGCTGTCTCTATTTCTGCATTCTCTTTTCTCTTTGCCCCCTTCTCTCTCTCTGTCTCTCTCTCCTTTCCCAATCTCTCTCTCTCTCTCTTTCTTTTTTCATCTCTCATTGGCTGTCTCTGTTTTTCTCCGCCCTTCTCTTTCTTGCTGTTTCCTCCTATTGCTTTCTCTATTTGTCTTTCCTTTCCTGCCTTTCTTTATTCTTTCTTTCTCTTACACTCTCACTCCTTGTCTGTCCATACCTTATTGTAACCTCCCTCACATTCTCTAGTTCTGCCATCTCTCTCTCTCTCTCTCTCTCTCTCTCTCTCTCTCTCCTCTTTTCTCCTTCTGTTTCAGTATTGATTAGAAGGAACCCTTGTTGTTTCTCCTTGGGGAGTCCCCAGTGCCACCTTAACGGGCGCTCTGTTACTTTATTAGCTCGAGTGGACGGTGTTAGATGAGCCCTCAGAGGGGTGAGGGATCGAGCGATACACCAGCGTCACCCTCAGCAGCAGAGCTTCATCACTGTGACCTGATTCTTTTCCACTATCAGTCCCTGAGAACTGTAGCGGGTACAGCTGGAGCTATGAGCTACATAAACTACTAACCAGTCGCACCAGCAGCTCAGCCGTTACCTAGTTAGGACATTAACTGACGCTATGCTCAGGTTTACTACTGGAGCTGAATGGGCTGCAGTAAGTAGCATAGAAAGTCTTAGCCCACCTTTCTGTTCTTCAGTCAATTCAAGTAGTCATTACGTTAGCCACCGTTTTGCTAACGTTACAGACCATTCAGTGAAGTGAGGGCAAAATATTTTATATACACAGGAAATGAAATCTTTCATTTTAAAATATGCCTTATTGCTGTATCTGACCAAGCAACAGCCACGACTGTGGACGTTCAGCGAGCAGTGACGCCCTCCATGAGTCATCCTCCAGCACCATTGGCGGAAGGCTGCACGACGCAGGACCACGAGGGCACAGGCCGTTATGACGACACCACTTCAGTGTCGCCAAAGACTGCAGTGGTTTCGTGCCAGACCGTCACTAAATCACCTTCAGTGACGCTTTAGTCTTGGCGGAGACGACCAACGACCCCGAGTGGAGGCACCGTGGTCAGCACCAAGATGAACTGCTTGCCGTCACCTGTCACACGTCCAGAAGGCCTGGTGTCACTCCACCTCCACCCCTACCGCACCATCTGCAGGAACTGTGTGAGGGTATTCAAGCTGCATGGGATGGATTATCACAGGACACCATTAGGACCCTCTACAGCTCCATACCGAGAAGCCTGGCATGTTGGGTTAGCAAACACGGCGGCCCGACTCCATACTGAGACAGACTTCTGTATGTGTAGCTCAATAAATATTGATCATATCAGTCTAAATTCATCATCAGTTATTGATCCTGGTTGCCTTTATCTTCCTTCCCAACAGCACCGCAATCCCACACCTCCTACTGGGTGCAAGCTGTTCTTTTGGTGAGGAGTGTATATGTGTCTGCTGAATGCTCTGTTCTCCTTATAATCATACGCATGGGTTTCAGCGTGAGGCCTGATGAATAATTTACATCAAAGCAAAGCTACGCCTCATACGTTCCCTCATTCCATTAGAGACGGAACACAATAACGCCTTAAATATTTCAGACCTTAAATCCTTTTATCTGCCGTTCGTAACGTGAGTTTACTTTTCTGGGCAGAACAAGCGCTGCCACTTTAATGACTTTAAACCGATTGTGTACTGCGAGCACCAGACCCAGATAAAACATTTGCTAATCAATTACAAACTAATCACTCATTTCACAGGGCCTCAGCGGGAAATTTATTTGGCTGATATTAAAAGTGGCCACCCTCCTCCTCTCGCTCCATCGCCTGCCTGCCTGCCAGTTTGCCACTTCTGTCTGTAATATATTCAGCTGTATTCATTTAGCTGAACTCGCAACCGCTCTGTGAAATAAATCTCGGTCCACATAAGATGACTAATCAAAAACCGGAGAGCCAGGAAGCGAGTGAGAGGAAGAGCGAGTGGGCCAGTGAGGGAGTGAGTGTGCAGGTGTGAAAGAAAGGAGGATAGAGATACAGAGAAAAGAGGAGACGGGCTTTAAGCGAGAGATAGAGAGGGAGGGGAGAGGGGGAGAGGCGCGTCCAGGCCGGTTGATGGATGGCTGTGTCTCTCCTCCTCGCTCCCCTTCACTGATCATAAAAATGCCCTGATTATCCAGCTGACAATGGCCACAAATATTTGGGCCTCATTCCTCTGATGGATAGAGAGAGAGAGAGAGAAGGAAAAGCGAGACAGTGAGCAAGGAGAGGTGGGGGGGTGGGAGACAGAGAGACAGACAGAGAGAAGAGTACAGATGAGGGTGAGAAAAGAGAGTGAAAATAAAAAAGTGAGAGAAGGATGAGAAAGAGAAAATAAGCCAAAAAAACGAGAGAAAGAGAGAAGGGCAGAGACGACAGAGAAAAACTGCTGTTGGGAAGGAAGATAAAGGTGACCAGGATCAATGACTGATGATGAATTTAGACTGATATGATCAATATTTATTGAGCTACACATACAGAAGTCTGTCTCTCAGTATGGTGTCGGACCCCGTGTTCGCTAACCCAACACGCCAGACGTCTCGGTATGGAGCTGTAGAGGTTCCTAATGGTGTCCTGTGATAATCCATCCCATGCAGCTTGAATATCCTCACACAGTTCCTGCAGATGGTGCAGTAGGGATGGAGGTGGAGTGACACCAGGTCTTCTGGACATGTGACAAGTGAGGACAAGATGTTCATCTTGGTGCTGACCACGGTGCCTCAACACAGGTCGTTGGTCGTCTTCACAAAAACTAAAGCAGGACTCGTCACTGAAGATGATCCCACTGCCATTCTGAGTCACTCCATGACAGTCATGCTAAGGACAGTCATCGTAACGGTCTGTGTGCATGTAGTCCTGTGTTGTGCAGCCGTCTACCAATATTGCTACACTAATAGGATGACCCATGGAGGCATCACTGCTTGCTGACGTCACCTCCTGGAGGTGTTTCATGTCATTAGGTACATTTCAGTCGCAGTTATGGAGAAGGGTCGACGATATTGTGGTGCAGGCAGGGAAAGCCCCTCATTGTGGAGAACTGTACGAGTGCAGTGGCCAGGGCATTTTATCAGAGATGCTGCTGAAATGGTAATCTGACCTTCAGTTATGAGTATCCTAGTCTCTCCTTATTCAAAGAGATATTTGTGCATGTATAAATAATAAATACTTATAAATAAATAAATTAATAAAAATATTAAAATATTAAATCAAAACCATGTTCTGTACTGTAGATATTATATATAATAACAAGTATTTTTTATGATTTATTATATTGTTTTGTTTGGGTTTTTTGTTTGCTTTTACTACTAATAATTATTTTATTTGTATAATAGTTTTATTTGGTTATAATTAAGTTTGTGGTTATATTAGAACTTTTTTGCTACACTTTCAATTTATTCATAAGTGTGTTTTTACTGTTATCAGTCCCATTATCAGTTATTTTTTTTGTGCAATGCTTGGCTACTTTGTAAATGAGGGTCACCCATGTACTCCGATATCAATGTACTCTAAGTTTAAATAAAGGTTGATTTAAAAAATAAATAATAAATAATAATAAAATGCAGATTATGTTTTAAAAAGAAGCTAAACTTTTTTATTTTGTGACTGAAGTTATTTATATTAACATAATTTGTATTAACATATTACTTTAGGAACCATATGGAAAAGTTTAGCTTTTTTTTTTTCAAATAAAATCCGCATTTTTATTGATTTAATTATTCATTTATTTTTTCGTGTACATTTGTCGTGGGTGATCGGCTGAATGTCCTCGGAAGTAGGTACTCTGGACATACTTTGTGTACCACATCTGAAGTTGCCTTCAGGCTCTTATTGGAAGGTTGCATATACCAGATGGTTCCCAACTAGCAAATACAACTCTGTCTGGGTGTTTGTTTGTAGATACGCCCACCACATGGACAAGGAAAGTATGGATATCCAGAAAATTAATCTCCTGCTTTTTATTTACTGTATTAAAAAGCACTTATATCTAACAGAAGCCCATTAGGCATTATATTGTATATCCATATTCACTGCAAGTTGAGTGTTCTTCACTTGTGTAAAGGTTAAAGGTTGTGCTGTATGTCACATCTCGTAAACTTTCATCTAGTATCTAGAATCATCTAGAATTCTGAGTTAATGGCTATATTCTACCACATTCTACTTGTGTACTAAATCTGCCTAAAAGTAGTACGTAGTAAGGGACCAAACTGTAGATTTGTAGTACACTGAAGATACCCGGGTGGTGTTCTTCTCAGAGTCAGAGTTTCTAGTATACAGGGGGAGATATCTTAATGGTGTACTGCATCCCATCATGCACCACAGCCTCACCAGCTCTCAGCCTGCTTCAGCCAGAGAAAATGGCGGCAGCTAACACTGGGGAGCTAAACGCAGCCCACTCTGAGTATAAATGTGGGTGTAGTGATTGTAGTGGGGTATGTTTTCATCAGAATGAGCCTCAGAGAGATAAAATATACAGGTCTGAAGATTAATAAAAGATGAACTCGCTTTAGAGGATCAGTTTTAGAGTGAAATAGCCATGGGGAGCTAACAGCTAGGCTAACCGTATCTCAGGTGAACTGAGCAGCGTTAGCAGCAGCTAGCACTAAACAGTGGATACAGTAATAACAGCTCTGAGGTAAATGTGGGTGTAGTGACTGTAGTGGGGTGTGTTTTCATCAGAATGAGCCTCAGAAAGTTAAATATACAGGTCTGAAGATTAATTAAAGATGAACTCGCTTTAGAGGATCAGTTTTAGAGTGAAGTAGCCGAGGGGAGCTAACAGCTAGGCTAACCGTATCTCAGTTTAACTGAGCAGCGTTAGCAGAAGCTAGCTCTAAACAGTGGATACAGTATCAACAGCTCTGAGGTAAATGTGAGGTAACTGGTCATGTGACTGTATTAGTATACTACACTGTAGGTCAGAACCAGTTACTGTACTGTGTAGCACACACAGCGGGCGTATACAGTATACAGTACACAGTACATACTACTGTAGTATCAGTGTGCAGTATAGCAGTCATTTCTTAGGTGATGATGCTTATGTCGTACCTATCTGGACAAATAAACTCATTATTTACTACAATACATTTATTTTTACAGGCTGTTGTGACAGATTTGGTTTGAACTTACATTTATACACATTTTCTCACCAATAACGCTGCAGCTGTGGCATCCCATTGCATTGTGGGACAACAGTGTCCATTAATACCATACTCAAAAATATGATGGTGTGCACTGAATATACTCAACACTGACATTTGTAACTGTACTGTATACTACATACTCAAAAAACTAGCTAGAATTAGTGTTAAGTGCTCAGCTGGGATCCACCCAACTAGTTGCAAGTACTTTGTTGGCCATTCAAGAGCAATTCACAAGTAGGACAATTAGCATTTCCCAGTGTTTTCCCACACCACTAGAACCCAGCAGGAGTGCTAGTAATGCTTACTCTAACCAGGAGCCATTTACAGCCACAAGTCCCCACACTGTCAAAACAGTACTGTTCTTGTTTGCCTATTCCCAGAGACATTTAATCCCCACAAAGATGTAAATACATGTTCCCACAGACACACTATTCTGGAAAGTCATCTCTATAATTTCAATGAGCTGCTGGAAAGTCTCCTGCTGCTAAATCTCCCTCCACACATCGAGCGAAAACAAACATTTGAATACGGAGAGAGACAAATAGAGAGCGAGAGAGAGACGGCGAAAGATAGTCAGCCGTCTTCGTCTCCTCGCCTCTGACGGATCTCATTTGCATAAATGAAAACAGGACAATGGCCGTGGCAGCGCGCTCGCGCATCAATCACCGTGACACCTTTTGTCCCGCCTTTTGTCAGCGAGCTGTCAGCGCGAGCAGCCAGTCGGCGCGCGCCTCATTAGCATACGGCCGATGCCATTGGCGGTCCGAGGGCGGATTCTAAATAATTGCGCGCGGGCGGAGGGCGCGCGGATCATAAGTCGTTTTACCAAACGGTCTCATTCATTATGGAAACGAAAGGCTAAAGTTGACGTGAAAAGGCTAATGGAGCCCCGGCGACACCCCGTGACATGACTTTTAAAGACAGACACACCGGCGCAGGAAACGAGGGCGCTCGAAAGGCGAGATAGTGAGCTCTTTCAGGCTTTGTTTAAGTTATATCCTGTCTTTTCTTTCTCACTTGCTTGCCCAGTTGTTTTCTCTCCCGCCATTTTGTATCTTCTGCCACAGCAGTGATACCCTCCATGGCTGTATTCGAAATGCCTCAGAAAGTTAAATATACAGGTCTGAAGATTAATAAAAGATGAACTCACTTTAGAGGATCAGTTTTAGAGTGAAGTAGCTGAGAGGAGCTAACAGCTAGGCTAAACGTATTTCGGGTGAACTGAGCAGCGTTAGCAGCAGCTAACAGTAATAACAGCTCTGAGGTAAATGTGAGGTAACTGGTCATGTGACTGTATTAGTATACTACACTAAGTTAGAACATGTTACTGTACTGTATACCACACACAGGGGTCGTATACAGTATGTCGTACATACTACTGTAGTATCAGTGTGCAGTATAGTAGTGTAGCTGCATCTAATTACTAATGTTAATAGCATTGGTTCAGCAGGCTAGTACACAGTATCAGCATACTACATAAAGAACACAACAAACAAAGCCTGCTTTGGCTGAGGTTGTCTTACAAAGCACAAACAAATTAGCACATTACTTACTGCAATACATTTATTTTTACATGCTGTTTTGACGATATTTGTTGAACTAATATTTATTCACTATTTCTGGTCGTGCCACCAATGCAGCTGCTGTTGCCCCACCATTAACCATTTTTTTCCAGACATAAGAAGCTCTTCCTTTTCTGTTTCCTGTTGCATTGTGAAATTTTGAGTACCCTGCACTTTGACTTTCATGAGTGTACTATATGCTACATAGTCAAAAACTAGTTAGTTAGTGATGCTAACTCGAACCATAACCATTGCAGTCCCCACACTGTCTAAGCTGTTTTTGTTTGTGGATTGCCAGGGACAATTGGGTTAATTACATAGCACGTGTGTAGTTTTTTTACAGGCTGTTGTGACATATTTGGGTTAAACTCACAGTTCTACACATAACTCTAGTCCGGCCACAATTGTAGCTGCGGTCACAACATTGTCAGCTATTTTTTACGAATTTTTCCAGAGTCCCATTTCTGCTTCCCGTTGAGCTGTGGGCCAAAAGTGTCCATTATTACTGTACCAAAAAAAAACATTGGTTCAAATTTTTATTAAATAATAAAATGCATACTTAAAAACAAGTTTTTTTTCAAAAATTAATATTAATATATTGATCCCCGTAGGCTGGTTTCTGTCTTTGCTCTCCAGGGTTCAGTTCTCCCAGGGTCAAGCTGTCTGTTTCCCCACACTTTTGTCATTTTTGGCAAAGCATTTTAAAAACTTGAAACTAAAAATCTTGCATAGTGTTACATCACTAACTCCATTTACATTTACACCATGTGGTAGACAAGTTTATGGCATTTGGCTGGGATGTACTGTTAGATCATACTACACAGATAGGCGAAGGTAGTGTTAGGAGTCTTGCTCAAGGACATATAGCATAGGATGCTTTCCCAGGCAGGGAACCGCAGTCTACAGTATCGCAAGCAGCAGTGGGTCTACACGACACCAACCAATTGATAATCCAATTGTTACTCATAGATGTGCGTATTTTGAAATGAAACTCTTAATTTTCTAGAATCTGGAGCCTGGACACTTGACTTCAGTTAACTGAACTGGCTGTAATTAAACTGCTAATATGTCTTGTTTCTAAAGTATTTATTGATCAGGGACAAATCTAACAATGTTATATTATAAACAGTGGGCTTAAAGAGCCAAGATCTCTCCATTTCTCTCTGTTTGGTGTGGAGAAATGCCAGTCGCATTGCTAGCAGGGCTTATGCATCCGCCTGAGCCCACGCACGAATTTGCATGACGACATGTGTTCGTTATTCTATTGATTCATCAAGCTGTGAATCAGCAAATTGAAAGCGGGGATGGAAAGTGGGCCCACACCGCTTAAGATGGGTTTATAAACTGCGTCTTGGCAGTTTAGTTTCCGATTCCTGAAGAAGAAGCTAAGTCTAGCCTGGGGGGTGGAGGTCGACTGCATCGACTCACAGACTCTCCACAATAAAGCATACCACGAGATTCTGGAGTGGAGAGCCACAGCATATCCCTATTCAGAGCACATACTTCAAGATGCTATTCAATTCAACAATACAGTCATGTGAAGAGGAGTTATATAACGATCACTATATACACTCATTGTCAATAGACTAGCTGCACACATAGACCCAGAAATCAAGAAATCAACCCACAGGAATAAAATTTTGTGGGAAGTTTGATATTTAAATACCAATGATTCAAGTTTTACGATCACACAAGTGATGTAAGCAAGGACAGGTCTTATTGCTGTAAATGACTGACCCAACAGCAACCACTGCTGACATTCAGCAAGCAGAGATGGTTTCCATGAGTCATCCTGTTAGATATTTCCTTCTGGGTGCAACTATTTTTTGACAATTTGTTAAAAAAGTTATCCATACATGTTTTATCCTTATTTGGTGTATACAGTTGGGAAAATTAGTATTTGATACATTTACCTACACACCTACAAAATATGGAGAGGTCATTTTTATCGTAGGTACACTTCAACTGTGAGAGACAGAATCTAAGAAACAAATCCAAAAAAACACATTGTATTATTTTAAAAGAATTAATTAGCATTTTATTGCATGAAATAAATATCTGATACTCCAGGACCTTGAAATGCTTCTTACGGAGCACCTCCTTAGTTGCCCTGGCTGGGTGTTTTGGGTCATTGTCATGCTGGAAGACCAAGACGTGACCCATCTTCAATGCTCTTACTGAGAGAAGGAGGTTGTTGGCTGCAGGATTTTAAACCATGTAGTTACTAATGATCCTCTTTGACACTGTGGTCCCAGTTCTCTTTGTGTCCTGTGTAGTCCTGGGCTGATTCCGGACCTTTCTCAGAATCACCCTTACCCCATGAGGCGAGATCTCTAATAATCATTCTCTAATAATTGCACCAACAGTTGTTGCCTTCTCACCAACCTGCTTGCCTATTGTCCTGTAGAACATCTCAGCCTTGAGCAGGTTCTCAATTTTGTCCATGGTGTCCTTAGACAGCTCTTTGGTCTTTGCCATGGTGGAGCGGTTGGAGTCTGATTGATTGAGTGTGTGGACAGGTGTCTTTTATACAGGTAACGTGTTCAAACAGGTGCAATTAATCCAGGTAATGAGTGCAGAATAGCAGGACTTCTTAAAGAAACACTAACAGGTCTGTGAGAGCCAGAATTCTTGCTGGTTGGTGATCAAATACTTAGTTCATGCAATAAAATTAATTATTTAAAAATTATACAATGTGATTTTCTGGATTTTCTCTCACAGTTGAACTGTATGATTAAACTTACAGACCTCTTCGTTCTTTGTAGGTGGGAAAACTTGCAAAATTGACAGTGTATCAAATACTTATTTTCCCCACTGTGTTCTTTATGTTTATATGCCTCTTGTTTTTATCTATGTCATTTATTTTGTCTCTGTTTCTTTATTGTCACAGTATCCTACATAGTGGAGTCACATTATTATGACTGACTGCTGACTGCATGCATCCTACAGCTGCTGGAGGGTGTGTGGAGGAGGATAGCAAACATGATGACCAAGGTGGTCCCACATATGCTCTGTCTGGGGAATTAGGGGGGGCAGGCTGATATTTAGAAGTCTGGGTCATGCTCTTTCAACCAGTGCAGGACATTTCTAGCCATGAGCTTTTTTTCTTACTGGAAGATCCCATCTGTCCCACGGAAGATGATTTGCAAGGATGGATTCATAGAACATCATAGGAGAAATCAATGAAGAGAAGAGTGACGTTGACGTGATGTTATGGGCAGTCGTCATAGCGGTCTGCGTGCATGTTGTCCTGCATTGTTCATTTGTCTGCCAATGGTGCTGGCGCTAACGGGATGACTCATGGAGGACATCACTGCTCGCTGAATGTCTGCAATGGTGGCTGTTGGGTCAATAAGGAGCAGTGATAAGGATTACGTTTGTGTTAAGGGAGAACTGTGCATATTTTCACTTCATGCTAATGGCAAACTGGCAGCTGCTTTTTAATATAAGTCGTAGTCTTTTTTCCACACGCTGCAGAGAGAAAGAAGAGTGGGGGGGGAACCAGACAGATCAGATGGTAAAGGTCAGTGATAAAACAATGAAACAAACATTGCTGGCCTTATTTCCTATATCCAGGGCTTGTGTGACTGCTGTGCTTGTTTTTTTCTAGGTCTCCTTGCAGAGAGTTGGTCCATGACCCCCCCCACCCCCACCATCACCACTTCAATGTCAACCTCCTGCCTGTCCCGAGTGGAGCCAGAGGATAGAAAGTGACAGCTCTGACCCAGGCCACTTCACCCCCCTCTCACCCTGCTGAGAGGGTGACCCCTCTGGGAATTGTGAGCCATTCCACGCCCCTCCACTTCCCAGCACGCCCAACACCAAGTTCAACCAACGCCCTCTGCCCCCTGCCACCTCTCTCCTCATTGTCTGAGTGGAGGACAACCAGACAGGGACAAATGGAGAGCTGGGGTAATTAGGGCTGATCGCCGGCTCGGCCGCCTCGCCAACCCCACGGGCTTTCATTAATACTGAGGCAGATGCAGCATGAGGGAAACTCATCCTTCAGAGAGAGAGAGACTGTTGGATGAGAGACAGATGAAATGTCTTATTCTCTGTGATCTCAAAGGTGTTTTATTTTTTTCAGCAAATGAGCCTCTCTCTCGTGTGCCAGCTGTCATCACCCGAGTCGGAGGACGTGTGTATTGATTCCATAAACATTTCCTATTTCTGGTCCCCACAGTTCTTCACAGCCATCGACTTCTTTTATAGAGAGAACGTAATCATCCAATTATCTGGCGCAGTGTTTATCAAAGCCAAGGCGTCACCAGCTCCGAAATGAGATGGTGTCCTACATAAGACTGCCTCTTTCATTCGTTCGTTTGCTGTCTCTCTCTCTCTCTCTTACTTTTTTTTTTTCTTCCTCTCTCTAACACCGCTCTCTCTCTCTCACCGTGAAGATGAGGTGTGTCTCTCACTCGTCTCCCGGTGTCAGTGATATGCATTAGCCTGATGGATGACAGGAGGATGATGTCTCTTTGCTAGCAGACACAGGGACACGTCTCGACTGCTAGAAGATGAATGAAATCCACGACGAGAGGAGGACTGGTTTTCATACCAGTCCCAGTAGTGGTGTCAAACAGGCATTCGTGCCTTCCAAAACAGCGAGAGATTTGATTTCCACAGGTGGTGTGCTCAATGGAAAGTGCCAGTTGCTAGTCTGGACCCACTCCCCCGTCCTACCTCCCCCTTTCCCTTTCTTCTCACTGAGGTGGTGATTTGATTTCCTTTTTTATTCATAGAAGTTGAAGCACATAGGTGCCTTTTTTCCATTCTTTTGATATACGCAGGCTGGCTGGGCCACATTCGAAGCCGTTGTAAAATTCTCAGATGATGAGTTCTGCATTAATGTGGCAAGTTGACAAATGAGCATACTAATGGTATATACACTGATCTGCCATCACCTTGTTTCTACACTCTTTCTCCATAAAGTTGCTTTGCAATCATGGGATACTTTTAACAAACTGCGTCACTTGACAGAAGAATGGTTTATTGCGTTCATTAATAATAACCATTTATTTATTGAAACCTGGTGAATAATATTACTATTGTAAACAGATTGTCAAAGGAATAGCTGCACCCAGAAGGAGGTGTGCGATTGCAGTGCTGTTGGGAAGGAAGATAAAGGTGAGCAGGATCAATAACTGATGATAAATTTAGACTGATATGATCAATATTTATTGAGCTACACATACAGAAGTTAGTCTCTCAGTATGTCGTCCGGCCCCCATAGTGCTAATGTCACATGTCTTGGCGTGGAGTTGTAGAGGTTCCTAATGGTGTCCTGTGATAATCCTGTCATGATAAGCATGTCTCACGATGTCAAACCTACACACCAAGTTTCATTCCTGTTGGTTGATTCCTTCTGGGTACAACTATTTCTATCCAATGGGGTTTACTAGCACAAGCACCTACGGACGCCCCGTGAGCAATTATAGATGTTTTGTTGGACGGTGGGAACTTTACTAGCAGCACAGCAGAAAAATAAGAAGCAATTTATCATTGTGGAACTGCGTATCATAATCCTAATACTAACCCCAATTTCTCCTCTAATCACTGCTTAGCAGCTCCAGCAACACTATCCATCATTGCTTTGGCCAAGCTTTCAGGGTTCTTTAGTAGTGAACTAGCGTTCCTTTGAATGTACTTTAGATTTGAAGCTTTAGACATTCAAAAGATGTGCCTGGGGGGTCTGGAAAAGCAAGACCTGATAGTTTGACAGAGTAGAGGATGCCCACTTTCTAAACCAACTCTAAAATGTCAGTCACCCGCTGATTCCAAATGTGATGCATTCATTAATATTTTGAAAGTTTGATTTCATGAAATCTTTATGGAGTGGTGGTGAAATGAACTTCAGCTTGATGGTTATCAGCTCTTTCACTGTCTAGCTGCCCATGTGCCATAGCTGTATGTAGTGCTACACAGCACTATTCAGGGCTGTTTGGAGCACAAGGTGTGCGGTGGACTTTAACCTCAAAGCCTACAGTACTAAAATAAGGGAACAAAAGTCATCCACCAGACACGTGATGTTGAATCAAAACTTCATACCCCAATTTTTGATGTTTTGGTTTTTGGTGGCATGGTGGCACAGTGGGTAGATATGCTGCATCACAGCAGCAAGGGCCTGGGTTAAACCTGGGCGGGTTTCCTCCAGGTGCTCCGTTTTCCACCCACTATCCAACATGAAGATGCTAAATTGCTCCCTTAGTGTGAATGTGTGTGCCTGCCCTGTGATGGAGTGGCGGCCTGTCCATTCTGTTTTCTACCTTGCGCCCAGTCAGTGCTGGCAGGATAGGCTCAAGTATTTATTTGAAGATGAAAAAAAAAATATGAATTAATACTTATATTCATTTATAAGCCTTTTTGCTCTTCTCCTGTAAAATTAAAATTTTGGATACACCAGGTTTTGTTCCAACTACTGGTTGGCAGTGGCCATCCGAGAGTCGTAACAGCTTATCTCGTCGCATCTCGGCAGCCATTTTGTGTGTCTTCCCTTTGCTTCAATGTCAGGTAGCCATCTTGGGAAGTCATTGCCCTTAGACATGACCTGGAAGAACTCCTGTCCAGACCAGCCTGGCGTTTTTCACCACTCATGGCCTCGTCGGGTGTGTTTCCCGTTGTTTACCTTTGTTTTCCGGTGTAGTTAGATTTTGGTTTTGTAATCTTTAGCTGTTCTGTGTATTATGTTGCCATTTGCCTGCCCCTAAAGACAGTGTCCCAGCTTGGCATTGACCATTTAATGATGGTTGGTGTAGCTCAGTGGATAACACCACTACCCGTCAGGGTGCCACCACCACTTGTGGGAGACTGAGGTTTGAATCCTGGTCTGGGTGATGCTGTGCTACACCAATAAGAGTCGTTTGGGCAAGACCCCTAACACTACATTGGCACACCTGTAATATGATTAACCACTCTGGATAAGAGCGCCAGCTAAATGCCATAAATTAAAATGTAATGAAAATAAACCTGCAGTTTATCCGGTTTTAGACAGTGTTGGGTGTCTGATCTGGGAGAGAACCCACTCTCACACTCTGTTACGACCTTACCCTAGACCGGCTCATAACAGACCTCAATCTTTCTACATCCTTCAGTGTTAAATGAATGCAATGCTTTACGCTGGACACAAACAAACACTGTAGCAGGTAATTACACACTTAAGATTGTCAATACTTCCAGCAAACAGAGGAACAAGCTTATGAGCTGTGCCCATACAGAGTAAAACTGTCTCTTCTGGGCTAATATATGACACTGTAAATATAATGATAGTACTAACATTAGTCTGTGTTTTCGAGAGGTGACGCCTCACCATCTGGATGGGTGTTGAAGGTGCTTCAGTGGGAATCGTAAAAACACAGAGCAAAGGCAGCTGTAGTGGCATTGCAGTTGCATTCAGTTTAGGGTCTGCTCCTTTCTAAGAACCACCGAAAGCTCTACAAAGTTCCTTCCTTTCGTTTCTGTAGTAATAAAAAACAGCCTAGACCCTAACAGCATAATGAGGGGGTCTAGGTTACATGAACCAGAACAAGGTGAAGTATTTTTCCTTCCAGTTCTACTCTTGCTGATAAGCAGCCCTGGAGTTTAAACAATAATTCAAGTAGTGGCAGCATTCAGGATGCTTGGTCAAGTGTTTCAAGGCTTCCCTGTGCTAAATTACTGTTAAAAAAAAAAAGGAGAGAGCGAGAAAGGAAGAAAGGAGGAATGTTCCCATTTCTTACTCTAGAAAAGTGGCTACAAATGGACTAACAATACAGCTTATAATATTCCTTCCTATAGGCTCATTTCCTCTTTAATTTCACGTTAAAGTTCTTATCTGAAATGCTACACGCTTCCAGACAAAAAAAGCAGAAGGGAAAAAAAAAAGAAAGAATGGTCTTTACTGCTAGCTCATGCAAATCAGGGCTTTCACAGCGTAAAATCAAGTGCAAATTGTACTAAAGCCCAATACAAAAGTTCCCAGCAAGGCTCTTTTCAGAAAGCCAGGACTACATGGCACATAAAAAGCGGCGAAATGGGCAGCAGGTAGTGGTCCATTTTGGAATCCTCTTTTCATCTCCGATAACTATAGTCCTTATACTTCATTAGGGCCTATTTAGTGGAATAAGGCCTGTGTTACGGGATCTGGGAGGCTTTAGAGGAGGAGAGCTGGAGAGAGGGAGAGAACAGCGAGCAAAGTTTTGTACCTCACTTCTCTGAGAGAGAGAGAGAGCTCATTAGCAGCAGCTTCTTAAAGCTAGCCCGGGAAGGCGTGAGGCTTGGAAAGCTCTTCTTCTCTCTTCCTAGTATTTGATGTGATCACGCTGTGATCTTTGCCATCTTTGTGATCTTCGCTATTTTTTTGCGATCCACAACGTCCATGACACTACTCCATTCAGTCCCCTCGCCGTACATCACAAGCATCCTATCTCTGAGCCTCTAATGGTCTTCCAGTGTCCCGTTTTGCTCTGTTTTAAGCCGTGCATGCATTGCACGGATCTTGGTGTTAGCTCACACTTGAGTAGTGGACAAAAGAACAGCTGCTCCCAGAAGGAAGGGTCCAAAGAAAAAGTTGTAATTTTGAAAAATCTTTTAAAGGGATTTCCCTGGAATATTTCCATCATATGGACATTCTTCAAAGGAGGAATATGTAAGATTTCTAGCTTTAAACATTCTAATAATAACTACATTTATCGAGAGAATCTGAAGAAACCTCACAAAGTTTCAGAGTTAGCATGCTAACCAGCTATCCTCAGCGCCGGTCCTGTTTTGTAGTGCCACTTTGTACCTGAAGAGGTGATAGTGAGTCACTGTAGCGCTGTAGGAGTGGAATCAGTCCAACATGAGAGCATGAACGTATACAAGATTTTTCTTAACTAATTAATTAAATTTGTTAATTAAAGCGTCACACTGAGAAGCTTTTCTGGCACCGTTATTTTTAAGAATGTATTAGATTATTAATGTAATGCAAGCTGGGTATTGCAGTTGACTGACAATGCTGATGGACAGCAAGGCAGCATACAAAATCTTGAACTCGGTCAAAACAGTGAGGGTTAGTTAAACTTTCCGTTTTGTACTGTGGAAAATTGTATAACATTATTATTATTATTGTTGTTGTTATTTCAGGCCACAATTCTCAATCTGTGTGT
Organism: Prochilodus magdalenae; assembly: GCA_024036415.1. NCBI lineage: Eukaryota > Metazoa > Chordata > Actinopteri > Characiformes > Prochilodontidae > Prochilodus > Prochilodus magdalenae. Next base: position 370,487 of record JAMWET010004892.1, on the reverse strand, counting down.
TCACGTTTGTGGTGTGTGACTCCATTTCTGCTGTATGTAACTCTGAATCCTTTATTCTAGGTATTAGCACTGGCGCTTGTTCGGGCAGCGTCTGAGCTCCAGGCGAGTTTTAGACCCCAACCTTCTTATACTAGCTAGGAAACATTCTCAGACGGGACACTGGGCATGGATGGAAGTCGCCCTGCATAAGAGCTTCTGCGAAATTCCATAAATGTAAATGTGAATGTCCAAAAGCACAAGATCACATAAACAGATCTAAATACCCTGTATATCTCCCACTTCCTGTCCCCCAACATCATCACCCTTATCTTGTGCACCTTTGGTGGTCATGTTATGTGTGTATGTACATAGGCAAAAACGCATATTCCTAGTGTGACTTATTGGGACAGGCAGCGACAGAGTCAGTGAAGCAGTACAGGGGTCAACACTTCTATCTCCTTTTCTTCTAAATTGTGCTAAGCTTAGACCGACTAAGACCTTGCTCAAACCCTGACTATCGAACCATGCTGTTTCCATGACCTCAGCAGTTTCCGCTGAACTTAGGCCACTATCGGGTGTTCACTGGAAGTTTCTACATACCAGATGGTTTGCTAGTAAACGTGACTTTGTGCTGTTCATGTACTTGTGGAAATATCCAGTACCAGTTAAACATTTAGACCCATCCAAATAAGCGGATGTAGCTGGTGATCTTAAAGACTCTACAGTCGTACACTGAACAGCGCCAACTGATGAGAGCCTGAACCAGTCCATATCCTGATACACCACATCTACTCCTGATGTACACAGTATGATACTCCTCCATATCTCCACCTCTAATATATATTTAGGTTTTATTCTACAGTGAAGCATTAAGAGAAACATGAGGGGAAGCCTATGTTAATATGCTAATTTAACATCTTCAGTGCAAAGCCACTGGCTAGCATCTGACAGAGAGGTCTCTAGGCATGTTTTCACAGCTACCTTGCTTGAATTTGGCCTTATCATTTGTTCCGTTTACCAAATTTATTGGGGAAAAGATGTTAGTGGGCTGTTATGTTTGGTGGTTCAGTGCAGGTTGTTCTATAAGTGCAGCAGAAGTACATACACAACTTACACATCTACTAGAGCTCACTCACTTAAGTACATTACAAAGAGATGGGTCTTTAGTTGTGCTTGAAGACCGCAAGAGACTCGACTGTTCGAACAGCCAGTGGGAGTTCATTCCATCATCTGTGAGCCAGGACAGAGAAGAGTCTGGACGCTTGTCTTCCATGAGTCTTCAAGGACGGCGGTTCAAGTCGAGCTGTACTAGAAGCTGGAAGGGCTTGAGGTACAGATCGACTCTTCACCATTGCTATAAGGAGGGAGGTGCTGGTCCATTCTTGGCTTAGTAGGCATCAGAGTTTTAAATCTGACCCGGGCAGCAACAGGAAGCCAGTGAAGGGAGCGCAGCAGTGGAGTCACGTGGGTGAACTTTGGAAGATTGAAGACGAGTCAAGCTGCAGCGTTCTGGACCAGTTGCAGGGGCCTGAGGCCCATAGAGGACGACCAGCCAGGAACGAGTTGCAGTAGTCTAGCCTTGAGATGACCAGAGACTGGACCAGCAGCTTCCTGAGAGAGGAAGAGTCGTATCCTCCAATAATAGGACCCTATAATATAGGATAATCCGTATATATGTTGATATATGAGTTCAGCGAATTGTGAAAAACCAAGAAATCTAAAATGTTCGTAACTTTTGCCCAAGCTACAGTGGTGTTCTCTATGTACACAATGTGCTATATTTGCTTTAAACAATGAATACAACTTTTGCGTATGACTGTAGCTACCCACTCGCCGTGCAATCGATGACGGTCCAAGAGGTTGTAATTCAGCCTGATCCTGAAGATTAAGGGCGCCAGCCAAATCGGCCTTAAACCCAGCTTGAAATCCTGCTGTGCTTTATTCTCTCAGCGGAGACTACACCTCCCTTAATGAAAACCGTTCAGGCTTTCCAGAGCAGAACGCTGGATAAAATCTTCATATTTAGCAGGAGCAGCCTTGCGCGAGGCCTCAAGCAGAAAAACCAATCATTTCTGCCTGCCGTCGCAGGAAATAAAGGTCCAGCTCCCCCCCGAGCTTTCGCCAGGAGCGGACCCACGCGCAGCGGCATGCAAACCACATTAACGAGTGACGCGTCTGCATGCAACGTGTCAGCCCTCTTACCTCCCCAGTGCCGGAGAACGGCTGAGTGTCTTTTGCCCTCGCTGCAAAGCGCTGGCCGAGGGCCTGCATGCTGTTCACGAGTTCCTGTAATGTGGGGCCTGTCTTTAAAGGAAGGTATGAGTGGCTGTTAAAATACAGACGGGAGCTGACACAACCTGCAATTGGGCAAGACCGCTTTCTTTTATAGCACCCTGTCTGTGTTAGGTTTCATTTGCTGGCCTGGAAGGAGTGAGAAGTGTAATTAACTTCTCAGATTCCACTTTAAATGGACGGAGGACAGGGACAGAACATCATTCCAATCTAATTTTTCCCTGTGAAGGCCGATTCTTCAGTTAAGATCCCACACCGCTGTTTATATGCCTGGGTATTTTGGAGACGGCAGGTGAAAGAGACAGGGAACAGGCATCCAGAGGACGGCCACGCTAGAAGCTCCCAGGGTTCCTGTTAGGTAACAGGGCTGCAGAGGGTTGCTAGTTACAGGAGTCTGGATACAACCAGTTGGACTCCCTTGGGCAAGGCACTTAGTCAGTACTGTCCCAGACACCAAGGGTGCAACAGCAGACCGGTTGTCACTAGGCTCATGTAACTAGCAACCTGGTTACAACCAGTTGCCGTTGCGGCCTTGGGCAAGGCACTTAATCTGTGCTGTCCCAAACCTTTGGGACAAGGCCGCAAAAGCAAACTGGTTGTATCCAGGCTCCTGTAACTAGCATCCCTCATCAGGCCTGTTACCGAACAACACTTGTTTGTGGTTGGTGTAGCTCAGTGGATAATACCACTATCCACCAGGGAGCCACCAGCACATGTGGGAGACTGGGGTCCTAATCCCGGTCTAGGTGACTATGCTGTGCTACACCAATAACAGTCCTTGGGCAAGACTCCTAACACCATATTGGCCTACTTGTAATATAAAAAACGTTTGTAAGTCGCTCTGGATAAGAGCGTCAGCTAAATGCCGTAAATGCATTACTGCACTGGCCCAAGTCTTGTCCTGCATTTGGCTGAGGCTTGGAACTGGGAATGGTGGGATGGTGGTCCCGACTCCAAGCTACCAGTTACCATGGTTGCTCACACCATCTGCATCCTATTACAGCATCACACACGAATCCAGTGAGCTCTTCAGAACGACCCATCGATGTTCATAAAGGCAGACTCTATGGCTAGGTGCCTGATGTTATACACCTGTGGCAGAGGGACTAAATGAACAATAGGACATAATGATTAAGTGTCCCAATACTTTTGTCCACATGGTGTGTACGAGTTCTATGAAAGATTTGGAATCCATAGAAACCGGTTGGAGTTCATCAAGTGAAGAGAGCATTAAGTGATCATATCCATATGGCATCAATGACCACTATGAGCTCATTGACGCCAAAAGGTTCTCAACGTTGTTTTACAGCTTCCGTTTATAATAAGCCATATGATAGCATTATGAATACTGAAACTATGACTGGCACGATATTTATTTATAAATATACACTCTTAAATATGTATTGCGCACATCCTCCCACCTGCCCACACGCATGGCTGTCATTCTTCCACACTGTGCTGTGCTGTAGTGCGGTGAATAATGCCATTCATCTACATGTATTACACCAGCCAGATGCAGACATAGAGCTAGCTGCAGAGATCTCTGAGAATGGAGAAATGTCAGGAGAGAGCGGAAAGCATCATCTACATCAATACCTCCAGTCCTGGGTAGTCACTGCTCTGCACAGTTACACCTATTCAACACATCTGATCCAGCTCATGCCGGGCTTGATAATTGCCTGATGGGTTGGATCAGGTGTGCTGGGGTGGAAAAATACCGGTCACTATGCCTAGCAGTGGGCCCCGTAGGACTGGAGCTGGGAACCTCTGATCTAGAAGGGTTGTACAAAGGGTTGGCCTAAGTGTGAAATTAAAAAATGAAAAAATGCTAACAGGTGCTATGCAGTACAGCCTGGCCCTGACCGTTAGTCAGGGTAAAGGCTCATGTTGAAGAGCATGCTGGGTGGAAATGATCACAGTAGCAGAAAAGAAGCTGCACAGCAGAAAGGAGCAGTTGGGGCTGGACTGTGATGATGCTCTCCTGCTCTTCAGGCAGGACCATGATGATGTTCTCCTGCTCATCAGGCAGGACCATGATGATGCTCTCCACTGGGACTTTTCTCTGGCCACTGTCGCCTGTCTTGCTCTTGGGGGGGCTTGGACCTGGATTCGCTTCCTTATGTCTTTATATGAACTCTATGTGTGCATTTCTTCTTTTAATCCTTCCTTAGACTAGCGCCATACAAATACATGTTGATTGACTGACTGAATTTAATTATGTGAGATGATGCAGTTAACTCTGTGCCACTGTAACCACTGTGTGGTTGATGTAGCTCAGCGGATAACACCACTACCTGCCAAATAGCAACCACCACATGTGGGAGACTGGGGTTCGAATCCCGGGCTGACTGACTATGCTGTGCTACACCAATAAGAGTCCTTGGGCAAGACTCCTAACACTACATTGGCCTACCTGTAATATGATTAACCCTGTAAGTCGCTCTGGATAAGAGCGTCAGCTAAATACCATAAATGTAAACTCAACTCTTAACTGTGTAAAGGCACAAGTCCAGTGTCTTGGCAACAGACACAATAACTACTGACATCCAATTGTGCCATATGGCATCTTTATTCACATAACAAACTGGCATTTATTTGTCATGGACTGCAGAAGTTTCTGGATGTAGGTCACATCAGTGTTCAGACACTCTTGCATCAAAGAATTGGTCAGTTGGGCCAGATTTGGTGGAAGCCTTCCCTGCCATTTGACTCGATGTTCTAAGTAGTCCCACAGATCTTCAAGAGGATTCGAATCTGGGCGTTCTGTGGGTCAGTCCTGACATCTAAATGCTCTTGAATGTCCATCATGCGAATCAGTCAAATCTGCAGCCCCAAAAATTTTGGTCTTGGAATACAGGGATAGGAATGATGTGTTCCTCGGGAAGATGATGAGCAAACCCTGGTTGTCCAGCAGCTCAGTGTAGTGCACTTGCAAAGATCATAGAGCAGTGGTAAGCCTACTTGCATGTGGTGCGCCTGGCGATTCCTGGCTGGAAAGCAACCTTTCAGTTTCGTAAGCATCCTGCTCGTGCAGTAATGCAGAGCGCAGGCTCAGCTGCAGCTCCACTCCTTCATGCACTCATTCCTTTGAGTGTAGGGAATGATGAGAGCACTTTCCTGCTCCCAAGGCTGAGGCCATTCTGCTTAGGGAAGCACTGAGCCCACAAGGGACCATCTAGGAAAGTACATGTCCATTTGTTGCCCAAAAGCACAAAGGCTTTTAAACCCACCACTGTTCACCCTATATATATATATATATATATATATATATATATATATATATATATATGCACACACTGTACGTGTACATACACACACCTGCCAGTAGATTCCAGGTTAGTTCAGTCTTGACTGAGCATGCACACACCTAATGGAATAAAGAAATTCCCGCAAGTCGTGATGCAGAGGATGCTACCAGCTTAACCCAGTGCCTCCTGCGTGCTCGGCTGCTGCTGTTTCTCTCCACACAGCAAAATATCCCTCATTGACTTTGGCCTTTGCCTGCTGAGGATCCAGCCAAGTGACAGAAATTAATTTTCTCATTTTCTTTCTGCTGACATTGAGCGAGGCACCAGCATAAATCAAATCAAATAAGAGCCGATTTCGCCCCCATTTCCACTTCAAGGCTGCGGCCACCAAGGCGCGATTCATGTAGCTCTTTCTAGAACAATGATGAAATGAAAAAAAAAAAAAGTTGGAGTTCAACCTTATATAGACTCGGGACAGTCTCCTCCTAGTAACAGCTGAGACTGCGAGACCTCACACGACACGCGCTTTAAAAATAGCACATTATTTGTTCGCGTGAATGGAAATTCGCGTTTTACATAAGTCGCCCCTCACCCTGAAAGATAAAGGGTGGTAGGCAGGCGGGATGAGGTCACAGGCAGGGTTAGCCCACATGCAGTGAACCTTCGAATGAAGCGCCTTGCTTAAAGGGCACAACAGCTGCCGCAGCCCGACAAGCACTGTGACATTAGCATCCTCCTAGCTGTGCGCTAACTCCCTTCTCCCTCGCCCTGTCCTATGGCCAACAGCCAAGTGGCACCATATACCCGAAATCTCCTACCCCAAATGGCCACACGAACTGCCATATACGCCTGACAGTCTTTATTTGATAGGATGATCCCTCCCAAAAACTCAGCTAGCCTAGCAGCAACATTGCTAAACTTAGCCAAATGGCCACATGAACTGCCATATACATCTTAGACTTGATGTTTTCCTCTTCCAGGATTCAGTTCTATGGTTGGTAGAACTTTTTAATTAGAAATTGTATAACTATAACTATATATATATTATTAAATATAATCTAATTCCTGTCCTGGGAATCAAACCAGCAATCTTGAAACAGCCCATCAGTTTTTGCAACTAGCAGGGCATCCCCATATACCCCAGACATATTCATGTAACCAATGTCACCAATTTTCTAAATATATTTTATATAGTTATATTAAAAAAATAAATATTATATTATTTTTATATCTTTTTGTATAGTTTTTATGTAAGTATATAAATATATTTCCAAAGGTGCTACTGACATGACATTCATCATTGCATTGAAAGTCTCACCAGATGTTCATAACAATCCATCCAATCCACACATGCAAAGAATGAGAAAAATCAAACCACAGATGTCCACAACTTAAGTAATGTGTGATAATAAGAAATGACACATCGTATTGGACACATACGATGCAAAAAGCCATGGCAAGTCATGACACCAGCTGAAATCTTTCAGTAATTAGAAAGCAATCCTGCCACTTAGTGCCAATTAATATCAGCTGGGGTTCAACCAATGGCCTATAAGATTACAGTTATATAACCCACAGTTTTTATAGTTTTTACAGTCATTTATTATATTTAAATATATTTTTAGGCAATATGAACATAGTACATATGTTTATTATTGTTTTATTTTTTTTCCCTTCTGTCTCTTCTGCACTTTATGTATTTTAGCCTTTTTTAGCCTAACTTTTTTATGTATGTTTAATCATTTGGAGTGTAAAGTGCCGTTGGATTGCTGCTCAATTTCGTTGTACACTGTGCAATGACAATAAAGGCATCTTATCATATCTTATAAAAAGGTATCTCATTACCAAGGTGCCCCACAAGAAACATCCCATGACGGGTAAAATCACCGAGCACTCTCAAGACCTTCTCTACCTCATTGTTACAGAACGTACTGATGGCCATGGTTACAGAGGGATTTCTAAACTCATGAAGGTTCCAGTGAGCACTGTTGGGGCCATAATCCGGAAGTAGAATGAATATTGTTTCACCACAAACCGGCCACGACCAGGTGCTCCCGCAAGATTTCAGACAGAACAGTGAAAAGTATTATCAGAGGAGTTCTCCAAGAGCCCAGCACCACCTGTGGAGATCTACACAAAGACCTGGAATCAGCAGGTACAGCGGGTTTCAAAGAAGCCAATAAGTAGTGACCTCCATCACCTGTACGGACACTCACCACGCAAGACTCCACTGTTGAGGAACATGCATGCTGAAGCGAGTTTGAAGTTTGCTCAACAACATTTAGACGAGCCCACTGGGAGACTAACCAAAACCGAACTCTTTTGATGCCATAATACACACCATGTTTGGAGGTCAGAAGGCACTGCACCTCACCCCACACACCCCATACCAGCAGTGCAGTTTGAAGATGGAGGCATCATGGTGTGAAGCTGTGGGGCTTGCCACGGGCAAGCTTCATATTATTGAAGGTAGGATGAATGGACAAATGTACAGAGACCTTCTTAATAAAAATCTGCTGCCATCTACCGGGACGATGAAGATGAAACCAGGGTGGACATTTCAGCAAGACAATGATCCCAAACACACAGCCAAGGAAACTCTCTGTTGGTTTCAGAGGAAGAGAATTGTATTAGATCTGTTTACTTAGAAAATCACTAATGACCTCCAGAAGCCTGTTTTTAGAACCATGCTCGCTGTGCGTTTCACCCCAGCCACCGCTCGCCAGTCTCTCTGGAGGTCACTCGAGGACATCTTACGGTGGGTAAGGGACATTGGAATGAGGTGGCGCTCATCACGGTCAGTAGAGAGGGGGTTCGGTCCTCTGCCAGTCTGTAGCTGTGTTGTCCTGTGTGTTTGCTGCTTGACCTTGTTCTCATGAACCAGACGCTCACTGTATCTGCCAGTAAAGCTAGAACCCAACCTTCGGTTCCTCACTGAGAACCTGCTGTACATGTGGAGATGCTGATTGAAGAAGTGGTCTCGAGTAGTCTCTTATTTTTTACAGAGCTGTACATATATGTATATATATAGTCTCAGGATTCAAACCACCTACCTTTCCCTTATCCCAAAATGATTTCCCCGAAACGGCCCAAAACTTCCGCTCGCCTAGCAGCACCACATACTCGAACTTGTCTAACCCAAACGGCCACACAAACTGCCATATATGTCTTAGGCCGACAGTTTCATAGGGATATTTGCTCTGAGATTCAAAGAGCTGGAGCACAGCCAGAACTCAAATGTCAGAAAGTAATTCTCGGAAGAGCCTGGAAGCAGCAGGGTATGCCATGATAAAAAAAAAAAAAAGTCTCTGAACCAATAAAAAAGGAGAAAAAGATGAATTACCAGATATTAACTTTTTAGCTGGAGGTGGTATTCACTTTTAGGGGGAGGCCGTTACGTGCCGATATTAGCCGTGGAAGGTGAGTAAAAGGAAGCCGGGTTAGTCTCCCCTCAGCTCCCCTCGCACCTCTAATTGCTTTACACATCGAACTCTCTTTCTGTCAGAGGTAATTACACAGCCTGCTGAAGCTTATTAACAAAGATTCATTAATCCTATTAATCCTGACTAACTGAGCCTGATCACCCTGATAAATTTCATATTTGGAAGTTCAATCCATACTGCACTGATTCATCGATAGCCCGTCCGGCATGCTAATGAAGAAGCAGACGGAATAGCTCTCCCGCTGTGCTCCCTGCATGGAGGCGGATGTGTGTGCCGGGCCTTGGGCGGCCGGGTCGATGGGATATCTGTTTTACAGAATGAAATGATGCTGCCGGAGCGACAGGTTCAGCACAGGGACAGAAGAAGCCATGCTTCAGTTGCTTTAGCTAACTTGCTGCTCCACTCTGCTCCCTGGGCTGCCATTCAAGACAGGAACGAATGAATCAGAGGCCAGCACTCTCTCGTTCAATGGGGAAAAAGCCTCTCCAGTGAATAAAGTACGACTGGATACAGCGGTAACCTGGAAACAGGCCTTATAATTTATTAAATTGCCCAAATTGTAGGGGCAGTGGATGGGAGCTGTAGTTGCTAATATTCAGTAAGTACAAAGAGTTTGCTCCTAAAACAGTAAACAATGCTAAAAAGGGTTTCTGGACGCTTCATTCAGTGCTCCAAATTTGGCTTAACAAGTGGGAGTAAAACAAACAATACCGCTAACAGGAATGCTTTCATCTATAGCCTTCTGCTTGTTCCTATTTGTCTATCAGTTTCTTGTCCTTAATATGAAGAATGCACAATACTGCTGTGTTGGTCAAACTGAACAACTGCCCATCCTGTGTGGTCTGATGCAGGACAACTCCCCATCGTGTGTGGTCTGATGCAGGACAACTGCCCATCGTGTGTAGTCTGATGCAGGACAACTCCCCATCCTGTGTGGTCTGATGCAGGACAACTGCCCATCCTGTGTGGTCTGATGCAGGACAACTGCCCATCCTGTGTGGTCTGATGCAGGACAACTGCCCATCCTGTGTGGTCTGATGCAGGACAACTGCCCATCCTGTGTGGTCTGATGCAGGACGACTCCCCATCCTGTGTGGTCTGTGCAGGACAACTGCCCATCCTGTGTGGTCTGATGCAGGACAACAGCTCATCCTGTGTAGTCTGATGCAGGACAACTCCCCATCCTGTGTGGTCTGATGCAGGACAACTCCCCATCATATGTGGTTTGATGCCAGACAATTGCCCAACCTGTGTGGTCTGTTGCAGGATAACTGCCCATCGTGTGTGGTCTGATGCAGTACAACTGCCCTTCCTGTGTGGTCTGATGCAGGACAACAGCTCATCCTGTGTAGTCTGATGCAGGACAACTGCCCATCGTGTGTGGCCAGCCCACTGCTTGCCTGCATTTCTGACCAGTTTACCTACCATGGAGCTGTGAAAGCAGTGAAAGCTGTGCATGCATGCCACTGACCCATCCGGAGATCCAGAGGACCATGGGTTCCCTCAGGTTCCGGTTTCTTTTTAGGATTCTTCCTCTTGCTCTGAAGAACTTTTTCCTTGCCACTGTCGCTCTTCACTTGCTCACTGGGGGCTTGGACCTTGCAGGAACTTTTAAGAAGACAGAAAGCCAGAGTGAAATGTAGACTGTTTTGTTTAGATGTGAGAGAGAGACTAGAGGCAGATAAGGCCTCAAAAGGTAATGACAAGGACGAGACAAATTAGAATTTTTCTCATCAATTCATTCAAAATGTGAATGTGCCAAAAATGTTCAATGCTCACGAAACGCTTCCGTGTGATAACAGGTGAACCCTGGAGTGTCTGAGCGATCCTCAAGGGTCCCACTCACTGCACTCATATGTTTGGCTTTTCTAAAGAGTACAGCATTTGTTAAGGGTGGCATGAACACCTGGTCTCCCACTCATCTGAGCAGTGAGGAACATGAACAGAGTGCCACGCTCAGAGAAAACTAATGCATACTTCTTAGGCGCCAGTAAAGCAGACAATGAAAGCTAACTGAGCTCTGAGCAAATGTCAGCACACCAGGAGCAAGTCTGAAAAAAGTGGCAACGCTATTAAAGTCATAGGTAAGCAAGGTCTGAGGTATCGGAGTTACCAGTCTGAGACGGTCTTTGAGTTGGATAATGAGGCCGGTGATCATGGTATCTTCCTAGAACTTCTATTACTAGACATGAGAGCGTCTACATTATAGAAGTCGAAGCGTGTATGGGGGTAGAAGACCCCCTGCAGTCAGAAACTACAGGTCATGCAGCTATTGAACCCATCAGTTGAAGGATTATTGCAAAGGAAGCTGGGATGTTTTCGGCACAGCTTTACACAAGGCTTCGCTTCCCAGGAGCAATGCTTAGTACTCCTCAGGTTTGTCAGTGATGCTGTCTGTGATAAGCTCATTCCTGTTCTGGAAGACTTCTGAAAAGACATGGCTACATAGGACTTTGGCTGATGGCTGATCCTCCATGGACAGTCATTGTAAGTGTGTCTAGGAAGGTCTTCTTGTCCTCCACTGTTCATGAGAACTGCAGCTTCTAAATCGAAATAGGAACTGTGGAAACGACTTCCCATGAAATGCTTTGCTATCTTCTTGTAGCTTACTGGTGCTTCATGATCCTCAACTGCTGTCCTTTCCAGAGTGCTGGGCAGCTGCTGAGAGGACCCCCCTGCTAACTGATGGAACTTACGTTTACAGCATTTAGCTGATGCTCTTATCCAGAGCGACTTACAAGGTAAGGCCAGAGCAGTGTTAGGAGTCTTGCCCAAGGACTCTTATTGGTGTAGCTCAGCATTGGCTACCTAGACTGGGTTTCGAACCACCGTCTCCCACATGTGGTGTTAGCTCTTAGGTGGGTAGTGGTGTTAACTTTTGACCCCCTGCAGTCAGAAACTACAGGTCATGCAACTGTTGAACCCATAAGTTGAAGGATTATTGAAAAGGAAGCTGGGATGTTTCAGCACAGCTTGACACAAGGCTTCACTTCTTAGGAGCAATGCTTAGTACTCCTCAGGTTTGTCAGTGATGCTGTCCACGATAAGCTCATTCCTGTTCTTCTAAAAAGACATGGCTACATATACTGACAATACCAATGACTGACTGACAAATGTAATTATCACTCATCCATTCATTTAGTTATTCATTCTTAAAGTCGCCAGGGTCCGTCAGGGTCGCAAGGTTCTGGAGTGCCATAGCCTATCCCAGTGCTCAATGGGCAAAAGGCAGGGAACACCCTGGATAGGCCACCATTGCAGAGCAGGATAGACACCCAGACATACACATTCACACCGACTCAGATGACTGACTCAGCTGGCTATCCAGCATCTCCGGTTACCTGACTGCATGTCTTTGGGCGGTTGAGAAGAAACCTCAGTACCTGGAGGAAACCCAATCACACACAGGGAGAACATGCAAAGTCCACACAGAAAGGACTCTGGACTCCTGAGCCAGGAATCAAACCCAGGTCCCTCTTGGTGTGAGGCTACCCACTGCACCACTGTGCCACCCAGGCAGTTTTCAGACTAGTCCGATCAGAAAGTCAAAAGTACCGGTACATTTACTTAAGACTATGAACTCTCAAAAAGGGTTAGAATGGTGAATTTGATTCCCTTTCAGTGGGCAACATCCAACCCTGTCGACACCAGGTGGGCACCTGCAGACACACTCCTGCTCAGGATACACAGAGTGGACTATTTATTGGTCACATTATCAAGCAGGGGAGATGCCATCACTCTCAAGCTCACTGTTCAAGTCAACAACGAAGGCTTCAGAGACTCACCTCTCAAATATGAGACTGTCCTTGCTGCCCAGATGTTTCCCAGGGTATATGAGCACACGGCACCAGATTCCAAGTACTTCCAAACAAAGGGCATGGGCATCTTCACTCAAACAAGCTATGGAAGTGTGCCAGGGAGGTATTCAGAAGGCAGCAGACCTGTGTGTGGGTAAATGGGAAGCTGCAGAGCCCCATGGGGGCTTGCCAGAAAAAGTGTGTAGTAGATAAATTGGCACTGGATGAGTGCCCACCAGACCCTGTCTCTGAGGTCCACAACATCATTATGGACAGAGTGACAGAAGACATCAGGTCCAGGTCTAAATCAAATGAAACCATCTGCACAGATTTTGCATACTTGGATCCCAGACACTTTGCTGACCTATGTGAGAAGGACATCCAGAAAACAGTTCTGCAGGTATTTCATCGAGTTTGAGGACAGAGCCACAGCTGAGGGACCCGAAGCCGATTGAAGAAGCCCGGTAGAAGGCTGGGCAACACTGGAACAAGGAACTTGATGAAGATGGAGAACCACATAACACAAAACACATGCTTCCTCCAAAAACTGTCAATCTGTACTCCTCTCTAAACCAATACAGCTTGCTGACAGGTGCATACAGTGGCCTCGGTCTGGCATGCAAATCTCTGAGTCACTCAAGTGGCCTGCGAGAGGAGCTTTTTCATTAATGACGTTCATCAAGAAGAGACAGCGTAGCACCATGTCTCAGGACCATCTGGAGGCCGGCATGCTGATGACAACCAGGAGGAAAATCTTAATGGGCCTGGACAATAATGCCGAGGCAGACCAGATAGCAGAAAGGAGTTCAGTGTTGCACCGCTTAATGATAACATACGGTAGGTCTGCCTCAGTACTCATTTGCATTAGGAGGTCACGATCCATATGCATTTGTTTGTGGCATGAACTAGAGGCAGTCCGAATTCAGCTGTTATTCCTGTAATTTTGGGAATATAAGATCAGGAAATATCACACACAACTCCCATAAGGTGCAATATGTCCCATATAAGGAATGCGGTGGCGTGCAAATGTTTTGGCACCCCGATGAAGCGAGTAAGAGAGGCCAGAGGGCATAAAGTGAAAGATGAAACTTTAATATTTTCTTAATATCTTAAGCAAGATAGTTTTATTTCATCTTTCATAGTTTCAAAATAACTCAAACCTAAAAACAGCTTAAGCAACACCCCCTTTGCCAAGTTTCACAGTCTCCAGTTTCTTGTTTGGGGGATTTTTACCCATCCTTCCTAGCAAAAGGCTTCTAGTTCTGTGAGATTCTTGGTCTTTTGAGACCTATCCACCGATTTTTTAGGGTTGGGGAATTTTGAAGGTCATGGTAAAACCTACAGCTTGCGCCTCTTGGGGAAAGGCATTGTGGAGTTTGATGTGTGTTTAGGATCATTATCCATTTGTAGAAACTACCTGCTCCTCACCTTCAGCTCCATGTATCCATTCTTTCCTCTACCGGTGAAATGTTCCCTGTCCAATTGGCTGCAACCCAAGCCCAAAGCATGGCTGATCATCCATGGAGAGTCGTTGTAACCTTGGCTCGGAAGGTTTTCTTGTCCTCCACTGTTCATGAGAACTGCAGCTTCTAAATCGAAATAGGAACTGTGGAAACAACTTCCCATTGCTTTGCTATCTTCTTGTAGCTTACTGGTGCTTCATGATCCTCAACTGCTGTCCTTTCCAGAGTGCTGGGCAGCTGCTGAGAGGACCCCATGGCTGCTAAACAACGGAACTTACGTTTACGGCATTTAGCTGATGCTCTTATCCAGAGTGGCTTACAAGGTAAGGCCAGGGCAGTGTTAGGAGTCTGGCCCAAGGACTCTTATTGGTGTAGCTCAGCATTTGCTATCTAGACTGGGATTCAAACCCCCGTCTCCCACATGGGGTGTTAGTTCTTTGGTGGGTAGTGGTGTTAACCGCTGAGCCACACCAACCACAAAACTTAATACAATCTGGAGATCAGTTCATCTTCTTCTCACTTATTTATTCACAGTACCAGACATTTTGACCAGGGGGCCCAAACGTTTGCAGCCCACTGTAGGACTGACAAGTATAAAAACACAGTTTGTTTGTTTGTGTGTGGGTGTGTTAGATGATAACCTGAACAAAGGCAATGAAATAGACAGCAGACGTCCATTTTCCATGATGAGTAACCAACCATCTACCTGAACCAAATTCCAAGTAGATCTGAGTGGATCTGTCCTGGCCTGTTCTCGCCTTTCATGATAGGATCCCAAACACGTCCTGAGTTTTGTATGTGACCGTACAAGCATAAACAATCATAAGAAATAAGAAAGATGTTTAACTTACATGGTAGCTGATCTTGAACATAAACAGAGGAGCAGCACAATGCAGGATCCCAGCAGGGGAAAAAAATTGATTGAGAGTCTGTGTTTGAACAAGGGAAATGTTCAGGATAACTTTGGAAAATGTAGATCTGAGGATGATAGTCACATACAAAAATCAGGACGTGCAGGAACTCAAGTACCTAAAACCCTGACGTTTATACTTCACTCTTCAAAACGGAACATGCTTACCAAACCCGCTGTGTTTGTATATATATATATATATATATATATATATATATATATATATATATATATTTTTTTTTTTTTTTTTTTTTTTGTATTGTGTATGTCTCCTAATAGTTTGATTTTAGCATAGCACGATTTTGAAATGTGTATTTTTTTATATCTGTACAGCAGTAGATTGATATGTAATGCCTGTGCCCTGCTAACCATGGAAACTCAGGTGATAGATATCACGTATGTATAGATTTATGTATATTTGGTGAGTGGGCGGGGCTTACTGAGATGAGGGAGCCTCCTGTTTTTTCTGAGCGTGTGGACTTTGGATTTTTAATTTGGAACAATGTGGAGATACATGTACATCTTTTAAGTTGTGCACGGTAAATAAAGAAAGGGATTTCAGCAAAGATGGATGTGGTTTGGTAGACAGGCTACCAGCATGTCAATCATGCAACTCCGCTGTAGCTTCGGTTTGGAAAACCTGTTTTGATATGTATGTTCGCATATTGATATGTACAATGAATAGTGTGAGCTCCTGTGACTAAAGTCGTCTGGTTCTTATATAGTTCTATGTTTAAAGACAGAAGACTGCTTAAAGACTGTTTAAAAAAGTTTAATTTTGATAATAAATAATAAACTCAGGAGTTTAAGCGGAGGTGTTAGGTGATCGTTCCATTAATTCAGCTTTCAAATTTTTACTATTGTACACCGGGGAGCCCCAAATTCCCAGCCGGCTTCTTATTGCCAGTCTGCCTCTGAATGGCCTTGAATGGCAGACTTTTCTAAAAAACCAGAGCTCCAAAAATGAATGTTCTCAAGCACATGCTAGAGAATTGGCTGATTAGCCTGGTTGAGCACTGCTCCACATTGACAGTGACTGACAGTGACTCCTTATGGCAGCGGGTCATCTTCAGTGACGAGTCCCACTTTAGTCTTGGTGGAGACGACCAACGAACCCGTGTGTGGAGGCACCGTGGTCAGCACCAAGATGAACGGTTTGTTGTCACACGTCCAGAAGGCCTGGTGTCCCTCCAACTCCACCCCTACCGCACCATCTGCAGGAACTGTGTGAGGATGTTCAAGCTGCATGGGATGGATTATCACAGGACACCACTAGGAACCTCTACAGCTCCATACCGAGACGTCTGGCATGTTGGGTTAGCAAACACGGCGGCCCGACGCCATACTGAGAGACAGACTTCTGTATGTGTAGCTCAATAAATATTGATCATATCAGTCTAAATGTATCGTCAGTTATTGATCCTGGTCACCTTTATCTTCCTTCCCAACAGCACCGCACTCCCACACCTCCTTCTGGGTGCAGCTGTTCTTTTGATGATGAGACTGTCATTAAGTGTTTTCTATGTTATCTGTGTTCAGTGTTTTATGTGTAGTCATTGTGCCGATTGTATGTACAGCATCTTGGTCAACACAGGTGCTTTATAAGTACACCTTACCTCCTTGTTACACAGGTAGGCAAAGGTAGCATTAGGAGTCTTGCCCATTGACTCTGGTATAGCGTAGAGTGCTTGCCCAGGTGGTGGATCTACAGCATAGATGTTTTACTCACTACACTACACCAACCACTCTTTGGGAGAACTACCGAACTACCTTTTTTTTTTTTTTTTAAGAGTGCAGCTAGAGCAGGCCGCTGTTGAAAAAGCCCTAAGGACTTCCCCAAAGACAACACCAACGCTGAGAGTTCAGAACTCCTTTTTTATTTTTTGATTTTGGGAGAGAGGAAATTACTACAGGACCTGTCCCTGTTTCTCCACAGGCACACACTGTAAAGTTAAGATAAGGTTCGTCTAGGAAGAGAATTGAGACACTGGGGCCCTGGGAGCAGCCCCCAGGCCACAATACCACAGAAGGCCAGGGGATCACAGCCCAGCCTGGAGCATGGTCCTGTCCATTATTCTAGGACAAGATGGCTGACCTGGGATCAGTTCTCTAAGCTGCTGGTTGAGTATAAAGGATCAGAGTCTGGTCCTAGCTCAGAGCTCACACTTCAAGATGCTGCTTGAACAGAAGCCCATTGCACACCCCCCCAACAGTATCCCAGAATAGGTCCATCAAAAAGCCCCTCGACTCAGCTGTCTGTCTTGAAGTTTTTCAAGATTGGCTTTTCGGTCCATGCGATGTCAAGAGCTCTCAGAAAGCAGGGGAAGTATAGGGCAGTGATGAAAGGACATGAACGGATGCAGACAGCCAGGAGGCTTCCGTGGCAAGGAAAAGGCAACGGTGAAATGACCGCTGATTTGTGTCAAGCCTCGCCATAGGTTGACCGCAGGCTGCGTTTGTTTCTCTATTGACTCCACATCCAAAATGCACCCAGTTTTGATTTGACTGCCTGCAAATATCATGCGCAGAACAGCAGACATCCCACACCGTCAACTAAATGTCACACTAAATAAATGGACACGGGATGACTGTTTATTATAATACGCGGGGAATGGCATTTAAGGCTGGCCATCAAGTTAATGATGTCCGTGGTGCGACTTGAAGAACCTTCAAACTTGGGAACCGTGCTTGCTCCTGTAAGCGACTTCATTACTAGCATGATACATGACAAGAGCGGTCGCCCACAGGTCATGCTCCTAAACAAATGGAGGTGGGCGTTGATGCTATGACATGTAATTATCCACAGTCTTTTCTGTCCCTTACGACACACTGTCTGGTTCTCTCCTCACCCGTATTTTTCCCAACGAGCTTCAGAGCTTCCTGCAGTAGAGCATGCCAAACAGTGTTTTGCCGCCAGAGAGTTAAAGAGGCGGTCAGGAACTGATAGCCAAGGCTCCTGGAAAGGAATTCGCTCTTAGCTCTCCCTCTAGATTTGTTTGGTATGCGGTACACCACCGCTTGTGGTCAGTGCTGGGCCTGGCTGCAGGTTCCAGGCCGCTGGAGGTCTCTACAGTAGGGTGCACACTCATCTCCTCCGGCTCCCTGAGGGCTTCCGGCTGCAGGCATCAGCCTTCAACTAGGCCTTAAACTATGAGCTGGGGCTTAGAGCGAAAGGACTAAGGCAGAAACTTTGTGATATCGAGATGAAGTCTTCTAGTTTCTGTTTTTTTGTTACGCTCGTCATGTGTGTCTGTTGTTGATGCTCATACGGAAACGTAATACATCACATACAGGGGTTGGACAATGAAACTGAAACACCTGTCATTTTAGTGTGGGTGGTCTCATGGCTAAATTGGACCAGCCTGGTGGCCAATCTTCATTAATTGCACATTGCACCAGTAAGAGCAGAGTGTGAAGGTTCAGTTAGCAGGTAAGAGCACAGTTCTGCTCAAAATACTGCAATGCACACAACATTATGGGTGACATACCAGAGTTCAAAAGAGGACAGACTGTTGGAGCACGTCTTGCTGGCGCATCTGTGACCAAGACAGCAAGTCTTTGTGATGTATCAAGAGCCACGGTATCCAGGGTAATGTCAGCATACCACCAAGAAGGACGAACCTCCACCAGCATCACGTAGTGACCTGGCCACTATCCTGCAAGAAGAATGGCTTAAAATCCCTCTGACCACTGTGCAGGACGCAGTATATGTCATTCCCAAGACCAACTGACGCTGTATTGGCCGCAAAAGGAGGCCCTACACCATACTAATAAATGATTGTGGTCTAAAACCAGGTGTTTCAGTTTCATTGTCCAACCCTTGTGTATGCCCCTATATCAGGATTGGGTTTACCATATATGTTATAAGATAAGATAATCTTTTATTGATCCCACAGTGGGGAAATTTGCAATGTAACAGCAGCACAGAGAAAAGAAGAAAAGTGTCAGGAAATATACAAATAATAAATAAGATCTATATACAAAAAGTACAAAATATATTATTATGGTTGCGCATTGCAAAGCGCAGCCCCGAGCAGGCATTCAGTGTTTGGGTTGGAAATACTGTATATGTACTAAGACCATAGTGTGAAGGAAGTAGCTGAATCTGCAGGTGTATGGAAGCGTACGGTCATACGGGTCTACCAGCAGTGGATAAAATCCCAGTCTACAGGGAATTCTCCTCGAATCTGTACCAGGGAAGGCATCCACCAAATCTGGACCACCTGTCCAGTTCTTTGATGTAAGAGTGTCTGAACATTGATGTGGCTACATCCAGACACTCGTCCAGTCCATGCCCAATCCAATCACCACTGGTGCTCGTGGACGTACTAAATACTATTCTGTCCTGTGAACAGATTTGCATTCCCCTTTTTCCTCCCTCACTTTTCTCTTCTAATCATTTCAAGAAAGTACACACCCAGTCAAAAGTTCAGACACACCCAACTAAACGGATGTAGCTGGTGATCATAAAGACTCTACAGTCGTACACTGAACAGCTCCAACTGATGAGAGTCTGAACCAGTCCATACCCTGATACACCACATCTACTCCTGATGTACACAGTATGATACTCCTCCATATCTCCACCTCTAATATATATTTAGTGGTGTAAAAACTTTGATCTCTTTTTCTGCACAGTGTAAAAGCTCTAGTTCTCCTTTCAGGTTAGTGAATATTCATGATGGACCGACCAATAGAATCGCTCCAAACCTGCTTAGTAATAAACCTTGTTCTATCAGCTGCACTGCAGGGTAAGAAAGCTGGTTCCTTCTCCTGTAAAGCTCCACTCTGGAGGGTTTAAGGTGGACTGTATAATTCCATGAGGGCTATTTTATAGTTTGAGGTCTTCATTTTTATTCTACAGTAAAGCTTATTCAGATAAACAGAAGGAGAACCTGATATGAGGAGCCGTGTCTATAGCTATGTTATTATCCATCCTCTGGTGGCTCTTTGTGCGCTCCATGTGGGTACGATTGCTATCCCATTCGTGGTGCGGATGGGGAATTGTGCCTTGTGGCTTCTTTACTCTTTCTCTTAAAGTCTTCTGTAAGAGATGATCACGGACCCCTCCGCTCCTGAACTCGGTAGACTCTCTGCTATTTCTTGAGGTCTTGTTTTTGGGGGGGGGTTGGTTATCTTCCACAGCGTTCCTGACATCAGCTGCTGTGGTGTTCCTGGGACGGCCTGATCATCACCAAACCGCTTGCATCTCCAGTAGTAGGTTCCTTTGTGCTCATTATACAAGTTATTTCCGGGAACACAGTCAGAATGGATGGGAAGCATTCTCACCACTAATAACGCTTTCCTTTTTTTCCACAACATCTGTATTATTCCATGCAGCAACGGTTGCTAAGT
>JAMWET010004892.1:317500-345000 GCA_024036415.1 Prochilodus magdalenae | reverse complement strand
CTCCACCCAGAAGGAGGTGTGGGAGTGCGGTGCTGTTGGGAAGGAAGATAAAGGTGACCAGGATCAATAACTGATGATGAATATAGACTGATATGATCAATATTTATTGAGCTACACATACAGAAGTCTGTCTCTCAGTATGGCGTTGGGCCGCCGTGTTTGCTAACCCAACACGCCAGACGTCTCGGTATGGAGCTGTAGAGGTTCCTAATGGTGTCCTGTGATAATCCATCCCATGCAGCTTGAACATCCTCACATAGTTCCTGCAGATGGTGCGGTAGGGGCGGAGGTGGAGGGACACCAGTCCTTCTGAACGTGTGACGACAAACCGTCCATCTTGGTGCTGACCACGGTGCCTCCACACACGGATTCGTTGGGCGTCTCCACCAAGACTAAAGCGGGATTCATCACTGAAGATGACCCAACACCATTCTGAGTCACTCCATGACAGTCTGGTACGACACCATTGCAGTCTTGGGTGACGGTGACGTGGTGTTAAGGACAGTCGTCGTAACGGCCTGCATGCATGGCGCCCTGTGTGGTGCTGGCCCTAACAGGACGACTCATGGAGGGCATCACCGCTCACTCACAGTCTGTAATCGTGGCTGTTGGACTCATTCCTGGAGGTTGGTTCCTTCTGGGTGCAGCTATTTGTGCCCCTACTCTTTTGATGATGAGTGAGTCTACAGCTCCAGTGTTGGGATATCACTTCCTAAAAATGTTTTGGGATTATGTTACTCACTCCCAGGCTTCTTTGGAAACAAGGTTGTACATCAAATCACCATGTATTCATATGGATGTGTGTCTATGTGAGTGTTTTTGAGCTGTCCAGGTAGCTTTACTTGTCATTTTCTCAAACAGCCTCATGCACAGTACCGTAACTGACCTGCAGCTTTCTGCTAGGCAACCAAACCCTCATTTAAGAAAGAGTGCTGGAGGGCCCGAGGTCCGGCACAGTTGAATGATTTCCCTGCTGAATTCTCTGCTAAACCTGCTAATTAACACCGACTACATACGATAATTAACAGAGGAGTCGAATCATGTGTCACTGAGCAGGCAAACCCAACTGGACTCAGGCCTTCCACAACCAAAGCTGGGTAGCCCTGATCTGAGAACAAAGGACACTTTTAATGATCATAGCTTGCACAGCCGGTCGCGCTGCGACGGTGAAGAGGCCTTCCTGTGTCTCATGAACACTCACGAGATGTTATAAATAGCTCCCTCAGTGTCCTTGAACCGCAGGCTTTAATGAGATGCATCGGGAAGCGGTGGCGCTGCGAACGTCTTGGATGTTTTTGCCGCTTTGCAAATGCAAGAAATCACACCGAGCCGTCTCCATCCACACCTCCCTCCTCCGAAGGGGTTGAACGCGACCTGCTTCGTCACCCGCCTGTCTCTCACCTGTCGGCTGCCTGTCAGAAACACACCACGGCTCTCAGCCGGGCCTGATCTCAGGATCTCTTTGAAGAGCGGAGGAACACGGCCCGACGACGTCTCCATTACCACTTCATACCGAGAGGCAGCCAACCACCTCCAAGCACACTTCAAGGCTCGTTGTCAGAGGTCCCTAAATAATACGGACCGGAGCGTGGGCGCTATAGGATGGCCGCCTTTTATCCGATGCGGTTTCTTTTCCGTGGAGCTGTTGGTGATGGTAACGCGCTGCGATGTGCGCTCGCCGTGTCCTGAGGAAGACCCACCTGCAAAAAAAATAAAAGAGAGTGATAGTCTGTATCTTCCCTTAACCACCCCTGTCATCCGTACTCCGGGATGTGTCAGCAGCTCTTCGCTCTTACCGGACACATCTCAGCCTAATCGCTGCTAATGAGCCAGTCGGGGGGTCGGCAAAGGGTCCAACAGCCATAGACACCTATGGTAAGAGAATGGGAGCATGCAATAGAAACAGAGAGCCAGTATAAGAGAGAGAGGGAGAGGGACAGAGATGCAAAGCCTGAGCTATTAGTCTGGACTATGGCACAAACAGTGCATTGTACACCAGTGGAAACAGCAACAATCCTTAAGGTCACTGCTAGACACTATTTTAAGATGCCTCTGGATGTTACTGGATGTTCTTCATCTTGAATGTACTACTAGGTAAGCCTGCTCCATCCGACTGTACTCACTCCTACAGTAGGCTGGGAGAAGAATGCAGGCCATGACCTTGAAGCGTCTGGACATCACATGCACAATTTGGCATGACGCTTTCATTACATACATCTACAAACTTGTGGTTAACTCCAATCGACTGTGGCTGGTAGGGCACTGAGTGGCCCAAACTTGGTGCTGACCAGGTTGCCTCCACCCACGGATTCGTTGGTCGTCTCCACCAAGAGCGGCACAAAAGCTTGACTCGTCACTGAAGATGACCTGCTGCCATTCTGAGTCACTCCATGACAGTCTGGCACGACACCCCTGCAGTGTTTGGTGATGTTGAGCTGGTGTTAAGGACAGTCATCGTAACGGTATGCGTGCATGTCGTCGTGCAGCCGTCTGCCAATGGTGCTGGCCCTAACAGGATGACTCATGGAAGGTCACATGACATTCTTTCATAACAATACATGTGCCAACTTGTGTGTGGGTAACACACTTACTCATGCAGTCTTCAATGCTGATAGGAGAATGCGTGCCTGAACTGCTGATACTGAACTACTCAGGCCCGCAGTCGGTTTGTTGGATTGCTAGAGCTGCCCCAGTCCACTGTGAGTGCTGTTGTTGTGAAATGGTAGCATCTAGAAGCAACACCAAGCATGGGTTCACTAAGAACCAAATCATGTAGCCTGTAATATTAGTCTGTCCTGGCTGCTTCACGCTGGACCATTGCAAAATGATACATAAGCTCATCAGACACAAGCCCCAGTAACAGCTCTGACTGGATTGGACATGGACTCATCAATGTTTGGGGACGCCAAAGATTTGGTGGATGCCTTGCCTGGCACAATTCCCTGTAGACTGGGATTTTATCCACTGCTGGTAGACCCATATGACCGTATGCTTCCATACACCTGCAGATTCAGCTACTTCCTTCACACTATGGTCTTTGGCCACGCCCACATGCAGTCACTCCTTTTAGCCAATCATTAACATCTGCTCTGGAGCCATTTTCCACACATGGAACGAGACATTCCCTGCACTGTAGCACCTCTTCCCAATCTATGGATCCCGTCACTCACACCCCACAGGTATTTATAGCCCTGCCATCCTCACGCAGCGCCATCTACAGGAGCCTGAAGTTACTACCACCTGTATTTTAGTCTGGTGGGCTGTAAAGGCATACGGAATTCATGATAATGAATTCAGCAGTGTTAGATGCTCATAGCTGATAAGCCTGATAGCTCTAGCCAGCGTTCTGTTTCTCACTCTGCTAGTTCTTGCAGTAATGCATGTCAGTTGGTTCCGTTTCCTGAGGCCCTTGCCAGACCTTTCTCCTCTTCTCTGTGGGAGTAAGTCATTCAAAGGATGGCTGAATGCAAACCCGGTTGAATCCAACTGAAGACGCACTCAGCTTGAACTCAGGCGCTGCTCAGCCCTGTGTTAGAGCACTTGTTGTTTTTGTATGATGTGGTTAAATGACTGTTTTCCTGCTGTCTTTCATTATTGCGTTATAGTTAGGGTATGAGTACGTGGGCGATGACCTCGCTTCATTTGAGTACATGCTGCTTGTCTCAGGCGGCGCTTGCGCATATGCGATTCGGCCTCAGTATGGAGGGTGTCAGTCTCAGTTAGAGATTTCAGTTCCTATCAACTATCAGTTCAATGTCTTTATCTCTGGTTTTCCTAACAGTGCAATAGACAGCATTGTGTCGTTGGAGAAGGCTGAGTCATGGGACTCTAAATTTCTCTGGGCCTCAGAGGAGACATCATCAGTGAAACACCCACATACACACACTAGTGAACACACACATACATGTACACACCAGGGGGCAACGAGCACACTTCCCCGGAGCAGGGGAGCAGCCCCATCCACAGCACCAAGGGAGCAGTTGGGGGTTAGGTGCTCAAGGGCACTTCAGTCATGTCCCGTCGGTTCGTGCAATCGAATCAGTGACCCTCCGGTCACAAGGCTGGTTCCCTGCAGCCCATGACACCCACACACACCATGGGGTAGTGAGCACACTTGCCCAGAGCGGTGGGCAGCCCTATCAGCAGCACTCAGGCAGCAGTTGGGGGTTAGGTGCCTTGCTCAAGGGCACTTCAGTCATGCCCTGTCAGTTAAGGGAATCGAATCAGTGACCCTTCGGTCACAAGGCACACACACACACCAAGACACACAGGTGTTTTCTTAACTCCTTAGACCTACAATGTACAGAGAATGGCTGCTGGTCCCCATAAACTTCTCTTTTGTGGTCCGGACAGTGATGTTCTGGAATGTTCTCTATTGTACAGAGCATCTGCGATACATTCAGTGCTAAGCAGACCTCTGGAACTGTGAGAACTCTCCAGGAGAGGTTTACAGAACTGTCTGGAATGTTCTAGAACTTTGCAGAACTGGTTAGAACTTTCTAGAACTGTCTGGGAGAACTGTCCAGTAGTCTACATAGCAGTATAAGTACAGGTGTGTTAAACAGGCAGCTCAGGTGATGCTCCAGCTGAGTGAGTGGATAGTGGATACAGGGCTACAGGTCATTTAGAGGCATCAAGAGGCTGCAGCATCCGGCAGACGCCTTCTGCTCCAGCTGTGGATTCATTTATCAAGACCAGAGTGAAGAAGTACTCTGTGAAAGCGTCTGCTAAGATGTGCGAGGCCTACAAAGCATACTTCAGCATGCCTGTCGGGGGGCAGGACAAACCATGGGCACCTCAATTCACCTGTGAGCCCTGCAGGAAAACTCTCTAAGGTGAGATGGGGGATTGCAGCTCACTTAGACGGCATTAGAGTCTTATTGTGTAGAGTTTTAAAGATTCATTGAAGTTTTATTAAGAAATCTGCCAGTTTTTGATGTTCCAGCAAAATATATTCAAGACTACAGGACATATTTGCTGGGCTATGTTAATATCCCATTACACATATGTTCAGCTTCCATCATCCAAGAAACGCAGTTGCTGATGAATGTGGCTGGTCTTGTTTACATCTCACACACACGCAACTGGAATAAAACACACAGGAGCCGGGACCAGAAATCCTATGACATGGTACCACCTGTTACATTTAAACATTGGCTGTTCTGAATTCCACTCCAGGAGCCTCCACAAGATTGCCTATTGAGATCCATCCCAGGTTGTGGTTTGGTTCAAATACCCTGGATTACAGTCGTTTAAATTCGTTCCCTTTGTTTTAGGAACGCTGAATCCTTTTCCGTTCCTCCCTCGTTCCTAAAACACAGTTATTAAAAAGGTTAGCATGCGCTAATGCATTTGTGTGCAGCGAGCCGGCAATCAATTCAAAAGACAATGGGAAAGCATGTGGTGTCAACAGATAATTAAATTCATGAGCAAACCTAAACAGCATGGAAGGAACGGTGTTGAGATGCGCAACACCCCGGGCGCATGAATCACCCACACGTAAACGGCTATATGATAATAAAGGTGAACGAGCGCTCAAGGGCAGATCATACAATGCGGCTTCTTACAACGGGACGCCGTTTCCCACCTCCTGGATAAGATGCCTGCATCTGCAGTCTCATGCTGTAGTCACTGAACGCCGCTCGGCATTGTGCAGCAGACATCAAGAGGATTGAGATTGTATTGCTTTCTCACCATCAGCTAAATTGCTGAGAAAATAGGAGATCGGAATAGCAGTAGTTTTTCACACGACGGCTTACAGAGAAGTGTTTGGGAATGATCTTTCAAGGAGCTGGCTGACAAAGGAAGGCACCTTAACAACCTCTCAAGGCTGCAGTGCGGATGCGAGATCAGTTGTTATTCCCTAATGAGTTCAATATAAGCATATGAGTCCTAGATCCCTAGATCAACCCTGCTCTGACACTGTTTATACACCCTGAAAGGACATTTTATCGGAAACACCAAGTACAGTGTGATATATACAGTGTATACAACTCTGGAAATAAGTCGGAGACCACTCCAGTTTCTTCTTAGATCAGCATCTCCACATGTACAGCGGGTTCTCAGTGAGGAACCGAAGGTTGGGTTCTAGCTTTACTGGCAGATACAGTGAGCGCCCGGTTCATAAGGACAAGGTCCAGCAGCAAACACACAGGACAACACAGCTACACACTGGCAGAGGGCCAAACCCACTCTCTACTGACCGTGATGAGCGCCACCTCAGTCCAATGTCCCTTACCCACCGTAAGATGACCTCGAGTGACCTACAGAGAGACTGGCGAGCGGTGGCTGGGGTGAAACGCACAGCGAGCATGGTTCTAAAAACAGGCTTCTGGAGGTCATTAGTGATTTTCTAAATACACAGATCTAATACAATATCTGATCTGGAGTTTGGGAGACATGGTTCCAGTATAGAGAATAAAACGGAACTGAGGAATTCTGGTCCAACACAAACCCAGAACCTGTACAGCTAGAGACACTGATCAGTTTCAGGTGGGCTCTTACATTTTTCCAGAGCTGTATATGTGTGTTTAATCACCTGTGACTGAAACGTTCCTCATAGCGTGTAATACCTCCACAAGGACAAATAACGGCAGTGATTGGGAAATACACCTATATGGTAAAGCTGACTTCTGCTAGCATGCCGGCCAGTTTCTGCTGGGATGTTTGCGTTGAGCTAAGGCAATTAGCATGAGCATTTTAGATTAAGCTATGATAGATCATCCACATAACACACATAGTGCATGCTTACAGTGACTTTTTCAGAGAAAGGTTTATTGAAATAGAGCTGCCATCAGTCGTATGCTCACAGATGGTGGAATGATGGTGGAATGAACTCCCACTGGCTGTCCGAACAGCGGAGTCTCTCGTGGTCTTCAAACGCAGACTGAAGACCCATCTCTTTGTAATATCTATGTACTTGTGTTGCACTTATAATGACCCTTTCTTCTCTATAGGTATGAGCACTGGGCCGGGGTTGCCAGGTAGTGCACTTTTGCTTTATATATGTGTGTATTAATCTCTAGGTATCAGCACTGGCCCTCTGTTCGGGCGGTGTCTGAGCTCATGGTGAGTTTTAGGCTCTTCACTTCTTATACTAGCTGGAATATGATCCAATAGAACACTAAGCACGGTTGTAAGCCGCTCTGGATAAGAGCGTCTGCTAAATGCCATAAATGTATGTGTAAATGTAAATATGCTATCCTCACCTGTTTTTGACCCTCACCTAGTCTCCTGGTTTAGGTTTTCTGAAGTTTGCCCCTCCATTTCTGGATTCTGAGTATCATATCTGCCTCTAATAAAGCCACTTGCCTCGCTCCCTCTGTTACACCACCACTGTTTTCAATTTCAGACCTCCGACTGAAAAGCCCTGGTCAGGCTTCCTCTCTGCCAGCGACAGACCTAGGGCTCCTAGAAGGCCTACGGTGATGTTTCTCCTCTCACTGGAAATCAAAACATTATTAGTCAGCTCCACTGTCACTTCCTAATTATGTTAGTGGATGATCTGACACGCTAGGTCTTCAGTTCAGCCCCCGAAGTCTTAATCAATAGGAGAGCTCTCCTGGCTGGACACCACAAATAATCACTAGGCATTTTAGTAATTTAACTGTTTAGTTTCCATATTAAATTTGACGGTGACATATAAACATGACTACAGTGCTTACAAAGCTCACATGCAACAAGCATGTTGGTTCTACGGAATGAATGTGAAGTACAGTTACAGATGGCCCTGATCAGCGTGATGCCTCAGGGAAGGTTTTGGCTGGTGTCCCCTGTGACCTGAAATAACAGCACCTAGGCCACATTATAGCCTATACCATCCTAAACGCCAACAGGAGTACATCAAGGTGGCCAGACGTCCGGTTCTTGAACTCCCAGTCCTCTGTCCGGCACTGCTACTCCTCATTTCAAGCTGGATCATTTAAAATCACTCACAGACAATATTATGACTGACTCACGTGCGTGTAAAGAGAAATGCCATGTGACATCCTACTGGCTAACCGCTAGCCCTCCAAATGCTAGTTTCTTAGTAAGCTCAAGTCGGGCTCATATGAATGTAATCCATTCCACCCAATTAATTAAGTAAGGCATCATGTATGTGTTATATAGGTTATGATTTTAATTTTGTTCCAGTATCGTGCCCGACCTTCCCCCGACCTTCCCCCCCTTTCATCGTTTGGAGGTGGGATGGCCTCCCGTTTGGGGTCATGAAAGTAGCCACCCTACCTAGCCTTCATAGAACATGTACTCAGTGAGCTCTTTTGTCTGAAACTGCTGGATGTGGTAGGGACTGTCTGGGAGAGGGTGCCCACACAGAAATGATAAATATGCCCACCCTTTATTGAGAGTGTTTTTTCCATATATATGACCTATAAGCAATTTATTATTGTGACATAGATGCACCCTCTGGATATATGTGGATATAAGTTCATAACACATATGTGTGTATTTAGATATATTGAAATTTTGCATTATGCATTTTCATATCGTCGTTTCATATGGTAGAGGTTACATCCATAAATGTTAGCCATATGTTATTAATTAATATAATTACAAATTCTGTATGATTATATATTTTTACTTATGAATTTCACACATATATGTGTATGTGTTAGGTTATGTTTTTAATTCTGTTCCAGTATCGTGCCCAACCTTCCCCCGCTTTCTGATGTCCATCGTTTGGGGGTGGGATGGCCTCCTGTTTGGGCTCATGAAAGTAGCCACCCTACCTAGCCTTCATAGAACATTTACTCATTGAGCACTTCTCTCCCATGATGCTGCTGTTTAATGGACATAACACATGTAATAAAAAACAGAAAATGAAAATCTAAAGTCTTACATCCGTTAATAATGGACACAGTTTAATCCGCTGTTATTAGCAGAGCTAGCTAGCTAGGCTAAAATGGAAGTAACCGTTTACCTCAGGCAGTCAGCGGCTTTTTGGTTCGTGCAGCACCCTTACAAGAAAAGGTTATTTCCCTTCATAACTCCTTCATAGTCTTTCCAACTGTTCCTAACAGGTTTAGAGTGGGAGTAACTGATGCTAACTCTTGCTAGTTAGCTAGCTAGCTAGTTATTAAATGAGCAAACCTAGCATTTGTGTATACCGCCTACTCCCCAAGCTGGCTCTAAGTACAGATACAATGCACTCATCGTCAAAGGAATAGTTGCACATATTAGGAGGTGATATAATATGGTCAATATTTATTGAGCTACACATACAGAAGTCTGTCTCTCAGTATGGCGTCAGGCGGCCATGTTTGCTAACCCAACACGCCAGACGTCTCAGTATGGTGCTCTAGAGTTTCCTAATGGTGTCCTGTGATAATCCATCCCATGCAGCTTGAATATCCTCACACAGGTCCTGCAGATGGTGCGGTAGGGGTGGAGGTGGAGGGACACCAGGCCTTCTGGACGTGTGACAACAAACTGTTCATCCGACCTGCTTAGTAATAAGCCTTGTTCTATCAGCTCCACTGCAGGGTAAGAAAGCTGGTTCCTCCTCCTGTACAGCTCCACTCTGGGGGGTTTTAAGGTGGACTGTATAATTCCAGGTGGGCTATTTTATACTTTGATGTCTTCACTTTTATTCTACAAGATAAACAGAAGGAGGACCTGATATGAGGAGCTAAACTTTTGACTGGTACTGTATGTCCAGTTTTCTTGCAGTCCCACTAAACCGCCCTCGCTGCTAGGACTCCTAGATGTAGAGACAGACATTACATGTGCTCCTTCAGGATACATGAGACTCGGTGTGCTCATGCCATGCCCTGGTGACAGAGTGTGACAGGCTGGATGTTGTAGGGACTGTCTGGGAGAGGGTGCCCACACAGAAATGACAAACCCTTTATCAAGAGTGGCTTTTCTATATATTTGACCTTTAAGCAATTTATTACTGTGACATAGATGCACCCTCTGGATATATGTGGATATATGTACATAACATAGTATAATGTGTGTATGTACATATATTTAGAATATCTATAGGATTCATTTTTTTCATATGGCCATTTCATATAGTAGATGTTGCATCCATAAATGTTAACCATATGTTATTAATTCTACAAATTCTGTATCATTATATATTTTTACTTCTGAATTTCACACATATATGTATTATATGTAGATGTGTAATGTCCACATGTATAGAATGCATTTGGGTTGGAAATACTGTATGTGTCCATAAAACTGGAGATATACATATACATACATATTTCTATGGGCCAGACATATATATATGTCATGTCTTTCTTGACTTGCCCCAGTTTGTCTGTTTCTCTAGTTGTCTGTTTGTCTCTGTATTGTCTGGTTGTCTGTTTGTCTCTGTTTGTCTCTGTTTTGGCTGGTTGTCTGTCTGTTTCTCTGTTTGTCTCTGTTTTCTCCAGTTGTCTGTTTGTCTCTGTATTGTCTGTTTGTCTGTTTGCCTCTGTTTTGTCTGTTTGTCTGTTTTCTCTGTTTGTCTCTGTTTTCTCCAGTTGTCTGTTTGTCTCTGTATTGTCTGTTTGTCTCTGTTTGTCTCTGTTTTGGCTGGTTGTCTGTCTGTTTCTCTGTTTGCCTCTGTTTTGTCTGGTTGTCTGTTTGTCTGTTTTCTCTGTTTGTCTCTGTTTTGGCTGGTTGTCTGTCTGTTTCTCTGTTTGCCTCTGTTTTGTCTGGTTGTCTGTTTGTCTGTTTTCTGTGTTTGTCTCTGTTTTCTCCAGTTGTCTGTTTTGTCTCTGTATTGTCTGGTTGTCTGTTTGTCTCTTTTGTCTGTTTTCTCTGGTTGTCTGTTTGTCTCTGTCTGTCTCTGTTTTCTCCGGTTGTCTGTTTGTCTCTGTATTGTCTGGTTGTCTGTCATGTCACTTCCATATGTCTTTAGTTGTCCTGCTCCATGTGCTTCTGTTTGTTTTGGTTTTTTGCTTCTCCCATCCCTGTCCCCTTGTCAGACCCTTCACCTGTCCCTAGTTTGTAGCCCCGCCCCTTTCCCAGGTGTTCCTCGTTAGTCCTTGTTGTTTTATACTCCCTGTTGTTCCCTTGTCCTTGCTGGGTGTTCTGTCTCCATGTCTGTTGTTTTTGTAACCCTGCTCCCGATCGTTTATTAGTTGGTTTTGTTTTATATTATTTGTTCTTCATTAAAGACTCGCACCTACATCCTCCCTCCTCGTCGTGTCCAATGTTACACAATATATATGAAAAATATTTGGTATATATGTTTTTCTCAAATATATATATATATATATATATATATATATCACATTCTCACATTGCTACAGAGAGTAAAGTAGCTGAAACTTGGTGCTGGTACTGAATTCCAGGTACCGGTGCCAGTATACTGCTAGTGCTTCAAATGTGTATGGTACCGAAACTTAAAGGAGAGACGTCACCAGCTTTCACAAGCACAAGTCTACATCACATTCTAAACACTGTAGTCCTCCGCCTAACAACAAACAAGAGCTAATCTAGAGGAGATACACATAACTGAATCATACCAGAATATGGAAAGAGCAGACGAGACATGTATCAGTGGGCGTATGAACAAGAGAGAGAAAGAGAGAGAGAGAGAGAGAGAGAGAGAGAGAGAAAGAGTGAGCAACAAGACATATGGGCTGACTACTATAAGAAACTGACGAAGAACAGAAGGCGAATCAAAGGCTTTGGGTGATTAGCTCAGATAAACAAGCAGATGCTCCTGATGTACAAACATACATGCTCGCACACACACACACACGCTCACACACACACACACGCTCACACACACACACTCACACACACACCGCTGTGATTCGAACGCACTGCAGACACTGCTGACATTCCAGTGTCACTCAGGCAGAGAGCGTCAGACACTGGAGAGATAAAGAATGGATAAGATCATCTCATCAGCCAGCAGCAGGCCGAACTGAAGCTGCTCCACCCTGCTGACAGACACAGAGTCATGCAGGCGGCCACCAGCAGCCATTACTGACAAAACGCAGGCAGGTAGAGGGGCAGGCGGAGACAGAAAAACGGCCAGGCAAGCGGAACCCCCCGAGTCCTGATGACAGCTTATCCGGAAGATGGACACACAATACGGAAAACACTGGTTCACACTCATCTGACCATCTGTGCGGGTTTAACGACGTTGTGAACGGCGGTTTCATCGCTGGATACTCTCTACGTTATTCACAATAAAGGTACCAGAGAGTCATCCGGACTCATACCACGGGAGAACCATCTCGGTTCCCTGGAATGTGGACTCAATAGAACCACATTCTTAAACCATCACAGATGGACCGACAGAAATACACCGGTTCACACTTACCTGACCATCTGTGGTGGTCTAGGAATGTAGTTCCATTTGAGGAACCATCCAGGGTACTCATGGTTCTTCAGTGGCATCAATCAGTGACTTATCTGGACTGATACCACTAAAGAACCACTTCTTTAGTGGTATCAGTCCAGTGGTACCAGTTAGTGGTATCTGGACTGATACCACTAAAGAACCGTCTTGGTTCCCTGGAGTGTTCACTCAATGGAACCACGTAGGTTGGTTCACCAGGGTAGTCGTGGTTCTTTAGTGTTCTTTAGGTTCTTTAGGGTACTCATGGTTCTTTAGTGTTCTTTAGGTTCTTCAGGGTACTCGTGGTTCTTTAGTGGCATCAATCCAAAAGTGGTTTGATGACTGGAAACTCTCTACATGATTCAAAATAAAGGTACCAAAGACTTATCTGGACTGCTGGACTACTAAAGAACCGTCTTGGCTCCCTGGATTGTTCACTCAATGGAACCACATTCTAAAATCATACAGGTTCTTCAGGGAGCCTATGGGTTTTCAGTGGCATCAGTCCAAAAGGGGTTTGACGACTGGAAACTCTACATTATGCCAAGGTACTAAAGAGTTGTTTGGACTAATACCACTGAGGAACCATCTTGGTTCCCTGAGGAACCTAGATGACTCTTCAAATGGAATCACATTCTTAACCCATCACAGATGGTCAGATGAGAGTGTATCAGTATTTTACCATTTCGTCTGTCTATCTGTGATGGCTTAATAACATGGTTCCATTTTAAAATCCATCCTGGTTCCTCAGAGAACCAAGAATGTTCCTCACTGGTATCCATCCAAAAGAACCAAGAATGTTTTTCACTGGTATCCGTCCAAAAGGTGGTGTGATCACTGAAAACTCTCTGTGTTATTCAAAATAAAGGTACCAAAGAGTCATCTGGACTGATACCACTGAAGAACCATCTTGGTTCCCTGGAATGTGGACTCAATAGAACCAAATTCTTAAACCATCACAGATGGACCGACAGAAAAACACTGGTTCACACTTACCTGACCGTCTGTGGTGGTCTAGGAATGTGGTTCCATTTGAAGAACCATGTAGGTTCTTCAGGGTACTCATGGTTCTTCAGTGGCATCAGTCCAAAAGTGGTTTGATGACTGGAAGGTCATGAAATAAAGGTACCAAAGAGTTATCTGGACTGATACCACTAAAGAACCATCTTGGCTCCCTGGAGTGTTCAATCAATGGAACCACATTCTAAAATCATCCAGGTTTTTCAGGGAGCTCATGGTTCTTCAGAGGCATTAGTCCAAAACCTGACTGTCTGTGGTGGTTTAGGAATGTGGTTCCATTTGAAGAACCATGTAGGTTCTTCAGGGTACTCGTGGTTCTTTAGTGGCATCTGTCCAAAAGTAGTTTGATGACTGGAAACTCTCTACATGATTCAAAATAAAGGTACCAAAGAGTTATCTGGACTGATACCACTAAAGAACCATCTTGGCTCCCTGGAGTGTTCACTCAATGGAACCACATTCTAAAATCATCCAGGTTCTTCAGGGAACCCATGGTTCTTCAGTGGCATCAATCCAAAAGTGGTTTGATGACTGGAAACTCTACATTATGTTAAGTAAAGGTCCTGCAGAACCATCTTAGCTCCCGGATGAACCTGGATGCTTCTTCAAAAGATTTTTTTAAACCAAAAGAACCCTGGTTCTTGAACTGCTTCTGTTCAGGCTTCATAGAACCTTGCTGCCATCCAGGGAACCAGTCTGCATTTGCACCAGCTTTTACTGGAACCAACTGAAAAGCCTGCTCTTCATTGGTTCCAGCTGGGAACAAACCTGTCGGGTTCCAGGCCCATTTGTTTTTGGTGGAAACGCGTCAAACGGTTCTAAATTGCAGGCACAAACCGGAACGGAACCGGTTCCTCGTTGGTGGAAAGGGGCTAATAGAGCACACGCTTACATTAGAAGCCAGAAAAGACTGGTTGTGTTTCCTGTAGAGCTGCGGAGGAAGTTCTCTGAGCCAGTACAGCTCAACTTTACTGAGGTACATGAAGCAGAGAACCAAAAATTACAAAGAACTAGCCACCTCTGTCGAGAGGTGCTGCTTGATAATTACCCCCGGGCCCATTTTACGGCATTGGAAGTGATTATTAATGTCTCATTAAGCCTTTTAACCCAGTGGGCAAGACTCCTTCACTTTACTAGATATGGCCAGTTTTATAGACGTTTAAGGCGTTTGTGTCTTTCACCTCCAGCACTTAGGAAATGTTAAAACAGGCACTCCTGCTGTGTCATCGCATTAGAACCTGACTGCTGCTCCTCTATAGGTAAATGGCTAAAGTAAAATATTAAGTAATTGCAGCTATCAGTGAGTCATGGCTATAAAGCCAGGCTGCCTGTGCTACAGCCTGGAAGACGACTGTCTCAGCTACGCTTGGGTAGTTACACCACTCTTCTCCCCTTCATTCACCCATCTCCTAAGGTTTGACGTTGTGAGACATGCAAGTGGTCTGGGCATGCGACGTAAGCAAGGCAGGCCTTATCGCTGTACCTGTACAACAGCCACTTTCGCGGACATTCAGCGAGCAGTGATGCCCTCCATGAGTGTTGGCAGAAGGCTGCACCATGCAGGACTACATGCACACAGACTGCATTTAACACCACGTCAACATCAGACTGTCATGGTGTGACTCAGAGAGGCAGCGGGTCATCCTCAGTGACGAGTCCCGCTTTAGTCTCAGTGGAGATGACCAACAAGCCCCTATGTAAAGTCACCGTGGTCAGCACCAAGATAAACAGTTTGTTGTCAGATGCCCTGAGGGCTGGTGTCCCTCCACCTCCACCCCTACCGCACCATCTGCAGGAACTGTGTGAGGATGTTCAAGCTGCATGGGATGGATTATCACAGGACACCATTAGGAACCTCTACAGCTCCATACCGAGACGTCTGGCATGTTGGTTTAGCGAACACGGCGGCCCGACGCCATACTGAGAGACAGACTTCTGTATGTGTAGCTCAATAAATATTGATCATATCAGTCTAAATGTATCATCAGTTATTGATCCTGGTCACATTTATCTTCCTTCCCAACAGCACCGCACTCCCACACCTCCTTCTGGGTGCAGCTATTTTCTTGACGATGAGTGTATTACTATATGACCATTCCATTAGTGTTAATGATCGGTTTAGCTTAATCATTCTTCAAACCTGCTGCACAGGAAGTTGAAAACGCCATTGTCTCGTCTTGTGCAACAGAACAAAAGTCTCTCAGACAGACAGACAGACAGACATGTAGGCAGGCAGGCGGACAGACAGTCAGGCGAGGCTCAGAGCAGGGCCTGGTGTTTAACAGTGTTTTGACATCCTTTGAAGTCTGCTCCGTGTTAGCCTTTGATACGGCTAATGTGGCTACAACAGCCTGTCAGGATTAGTATAATTCCCATTGATGGGACTCTCCTGCCATGTTGAATCACTCACTTTTCCTGCACAGGAGGTCTACCGCAGGCCTGTGGAAAAGCAACTCTTAATCTTATAGAACCTGAGGTGTGTACTGGAATCATTTAAGAGGAACGTGCATACAGGGCTTACAACCACGGATGAAAAAATCTCTTGGCATGCGTCGGTCTGAAATCTGTGGTTCGACTGTGTCGATTCTGCAGTGTTATAATGGTTTATAATTGATTAAAGCCGCTGTGACGCATCCAGGAGTGTGCAGGACACCCTTTCTAACCGGTTACATTTAGCTGCCCCGATTACTGATGTAGGCACTCAACTTTCTACCTACCTATCTTACCTACCTACCTACCTCCTTAACAACATACCTACCTCCTTAACAACCTCCCTAACTACCTCCCTAACTACCTACCTACCTTCTTAAAAACATACCTACCTACCTTCTTAACTACCTACCTCCTTAACTACCTACCTACCTTCTTAACTACCTACCTCCTTAACTACC
This sequence comes from Prochilodus magdalenae, assembly GCA_024036415.1. Lineage (NCBI taxonomy): Eukaryota > Metazoa > Chordata > Actinopteri > Characiformes > Prochilodontidae > Prochilodus > Prochilodus magdalenae. Next base: position 328,797 of record JAMWET010004892.1, on the reverse strand, counting down.
TACCTACCTTCTTAACTACCTACCTACCTTCTTAACAACATATCTACCTCCTTAACTACCTACCTACCTCCTTAACAACATACCTACCTACCTACCTACCTACCTACCTTCTTAACTACCTACCTACTTCCTTACCTACATACATATCTACCTACCTCCTTAACTACCTACCTTCTTACCTACCTACCTACCTCCTTACCTACATACATATCTACCTACCTCCTTAACTACCTACCTACCTACCTACCTTCTTAACAACATACCTACCTACCTACCTACCTCCTTAACTACCTACCTACCTTCTTAACAACATACCTACCTACCTACCTCCTTAACTACCTACCTACCTTCTTAACAACATACCTACCTACCTACCTCCTTAACTACCTACCTACCTACCTACCTCCTTAACAACATACCTACCTACCTCCTTAACTACCTACCTACCTCCTTAACAACATACCTACCTACCTACCTACCTACCTACCTTCTTAACTACCGTACCTTGCTTGTACCGACCTACCTACGTGCCTTACCTACATACCGAGTACCTCCTCCTTAACGACCTACCTTCTTACCTACCTACCTAGTCATTAACCGTCATACATATCGACCTACCGCCTGAACTACCTACCTACCGCCTTAGTACTACCATCACCTATCTCCTAACTACTAACCTACCTCACTTAACTTACATCCCATACTACCTACCCCCTTAACTACCTACCTACCTCCTTAACTACATACCTATCTACCTACCTCCTTAACTACCTACCTACCTCCTTACCTACATACCTATCTACCTACCTCCTTAACTACATACCTACCTCCTTACCTACCTACCTACCTCCTTAACTACCTACCTACCTCCTTTACTTCCTACCTACCTCCTTAACTACATACCTATCTACCTACCTCCTTAACTACCTACCTACCTCCTTTACTTCCTACCTACCTCCTTACCTACCTACCTATCTACCTACCTCCTTACCTACCTACCTACCTCCTTAACTACCTACCTACCTCCTTACCTACCTACCTACCTCCTTAACTACATACCTACCTCCTTAACTACTTACTTATCTACCTACCTACATACCTTCATACTTACCTACCTACCTCCTTTACCATCTACCTACCTACAAACCTACTTACCTATCTTACCTACCTCCTTAACTACCTACCTATCTACCTACTTCCTTAACTACATACCTATCTACCTACCTGCTTAACTACATACTTGCCTATCTTCTTTCCCTCCTACCTACACATCATACCTACACACCTACCTACCAACCTCCTTAACTACCTACCTACTTACCTACCTACATACCTTCGTACTTACCTACCTACCTCCTTAACTACCCACCTACCTACCCTACCTACACACCTACATGTCATACCTACCCTTCTACATATGTCTATACCTACCTACCTCCTTAAATACCTACATACCTTCGTACTTACCTACACACCTACACGTCATACCTACCCTCCTTAAATACCTACCTACCTACCCTACCTACACACCTACACGTCATACCTACCCTCCTACATATTTCTATACCTACCTACCTCCTTAACTACCTACCTACCTATCTAACTACCTACCTGCCTACCCTACCTACACACCTACACGTCCATATATCATCATTTTCAATCAATATTTATTTATATAGCGCCTTTTTACAACCAACGTTTGTCTCAAAGCAGCTTCACAAAATCATTTTGTCATACAAAGAAAAACCACAAGGTTAATGTACAGACATGTGGAGTGGAAAAACCGGGTCCGGCCCCCCTTGAGCAGGCCAGAGGCAACAAGTGGGAGGAAAACTCCCTTGGTAAGGAAGAAACCTCGCGAAGGCCAGCTCAAGGCGGAACCCAACCTCCTCAGGTCGCACGCCGGATGAGAAGAGATAGACAACAAATTAACAAGAGGAACATCTAATATCCATTTCCGATTAGTCCGGAGGCAGTAGCATGTGATTGGAGTCGACCATATAAGCGATGGCCAGACGAGACCTGGTCATGTAGGTTTGTGGTCCATGCGGGTGATGAAACAGACAGAAGACCACAGTGGAGCTGATGCTCAGGTTCCTCTCTATCCACTCTGGGGGTTTCTGATGTGATTCCACACGTCAATCCAGTGCTTAAACACAAAGAAGAAAGAAAGAGGAAAGAAGGATAGACATAGAGAAAGGATGGAGACAGACACTGATTAGGAGGATAATGATTAAGAGGTAGATATTGTAATTTGTAGGATTGAGTGTGTGTAAGTCCATCGTAGAGGATTCCTCTGTGCCTGTAGCCGCCGTGCTCAGTGTGATCCTGTCGTAGGAATGATCCGCTCATAGAGGAGACAGGACAAGAGGGAAGAAGTTTGGGGTATTGGTTCCATTTATGGAGAAATGTAAATTAAAGCGCGTAAACAGATGTTACTCACGCTGAATGCTTGTGCAAACAAGTTAAGTTTGAGTCTAGTTTTAAATGTAGAGAGTGTGTTCTGATTCCCGAACGGAATAAAGGGAGAATCATTCCCTAATTCGGGGGCTACTACGTAGAAAAGGGCTCGACCACCCTGCTGTGGTTCTTCTGAACCTCGGTACTGTCGCAGGCCGCTGATTTTGTGAGCGGAGCGCACAGCGCAGGGTTCGTATGGAGTGAAGTTAGTTCACTGAGATACTGACTGGGCCAGACCGTTCACTGATTTGTATGTAAGAAGTAGAATCTTGTACTCCAGCACGAAATTTAAACAGGTAGCCAGTGTAAGTTAGGACAGTATCGGGGAAATGTGATTGTTATTTTTTAGTTCTAGTAAGGACTACTAGGCAGCTGCGTTCTGAACGAGTTGAAGCTTCTGAAGAGCCTTATTTTTGCATCACGGGCTAAGAGTGTGTTGCAATAATCCAGCCTAGAAGTTAGGAAGGCATGGACCAGCTTTTCCTCCGCGTCTTTTAAGGATAGGATTTCCGTAATTTAGCGATATTCCTTAGATATGGGAAAAATGCCGTCCTATAACCTAGTTACTGATCCTTGCATCGAAAGACCAGCTGGAATCCGAATAACGCCTAGTATTCTCAAGCTGGGCTAGGAGTAGTAGTGTGGCATCTATATTTCAAGACGACTGGAGAGTTTAGGTTTCTCTCTGCATTAGGGCCAAGTAGCAATGACCTCATCTTTTGCTTTGATTGAAGCTGAATGGAAATTCCTGGCCGTCCAGTTTCTAATATTAGTAATGCCCATTCTTCTGTTTATTTAGATTTAAAGCCTCATTTGGTTTGGCTGATATATATAATTGAGTGTCGTCAGCGTAACAGTGAAAGCTGACGTCGAAACTACGGATTATGTTACCAAGAGGCTGCATGTAAAGGGAAAAAAGAAGTGGCCCGAGCACTGACCCTTGAGGGACACCATATCTTACTAGAGTATGACTAGAGTGCTTATTGTTAAGATGTCATACCTACCCTCCTTAAATACCTACCTACCTACCCTACCTACACACCTACACGTCATACCTACCCTCCTTAAATACCTACCTACCTACCCTACCTACACACCTACACGTCATACCTACCCTCCTACATATGTCTATACCTAGCTACCTCCTTAACTACCTACCTACCTACCTACCTCCTTAACTACCTACCTACCTACCCTACCTACACACCTACACGTCATACCTACCCTCCTACATATGTCTATACCTTCCTACCTCCTTAACTACCTACCTACCTACCTACCTCCTTAACTACCTACCTGCCTACCCTACCTACACACCTACAAGTCATACCTACCCTCCTACATATGTCCTCACCTACCTACCTCCCTAACTACCTACTTGCCTACCTACCTCCTTAACTACCTACCTACATACACGTCATACCTACCCACCTACCTACCTACCTACCTGCCTACCTACCCTCTTGTCATAGCTACATACCTCCTGAACTACCTACCTCCTTACCTAACTACCTGCATACACGTCATGCCTGCCCACCTACATACGTCCTTACCTACTTACCTAACTACCTGTCTACCTACCTCCTTAACTAACTACCTGCCTACATAACTTCTTAGCTACCTACCTACACGTCATACCTACCTACCTACTTATCTGCCTACCTACCTACGTACCTCCTTACCAACCATTCCACCTACCTCCTTACCCGCCTATTCAATTTACTATTGACGTGTCTCAGAGAACGCTAGCCTTATCACAATAGCCTCTCAGCTTGGTAGCATCATGTGAGGCAGACCTAGCTAGCAGGAATAACTGGACACGTCTAAATGAAGTGGAGAGCATTGGGTAAACAAAAAAACCCGGAAAATAACAACAACGCAAAACATTTCAGAACTGCGTCTGTGTTGTGTTGACTCTGTAGTTATGCAGGCACAGCGCTCTCCCGAGAGAGAGAGCGAGCGAGAGACACCGGTCGACCCCCGTGGCGTGTCACCCACACTCGTTATGACGCTCGTTTCCAAGCGAAGCTTTATTGTGCCGCACAAACGAACCCTTTTGTTAAAACCACACAAGGCTTCCCCCTCAGAGCCACGGCTCACTTTTTTGCCGCAATTAAAGTTCAATAAGTTTAAAAATATTCTCCAGTCAATTAGGCGTTCGAGGGCACTGATGTGGAGTGTGTTGCAGCATGTCTCTATACTTCCCGCCACCTACACACAGCTAGGTAATACAGCACCTTCAGGCAGCCACATTATACACACTCACACGCACGCTTAAAGGCGAGAGGCAACACACACAAAGCCAAAAATGAAACATTCGTCTCTGCAGCGCTCGGATACGGATAACAACACTAATGATGGTGGAATTAATTAGGTGTAGAGGCCGCAGATCAGAACTAACTACAACACTTACTCCTCTGTATACGCAATACTTTCTATCCACTTTATCCAACCTTACCTAACTATCTACCTACCTCCTTAACTACCTACCTACCTCATTACCTACCTAACTATCTACCTACCTCCTTAACTACCTACCTACCTCATTACCTACCTAACTATCTACCTACCTCCTTAACTACATACCTATCTACCTACCTCCTTAACTACCTGCCTACCTACCTACCTTCTTACCTACCTACCTCCTTACCTACATACATATCTACCTACCTCCTTACCTACCTACCTATCTACCTACCTCCTTAACTACCTACCTACCTCCTTACCTACATACCTATCTACCTACCTCCTCTACTATCTACCTACCTCCTTACCTACCTACCTACCTATCTACCTACCTCCTTACCTACCTAACTATCTACCTACCTCCTTAACTACATACCTATCTACCTACCTCCTTTACTACCTACCTACCTCCTTACCTACCTACCTACCTCCTTACCTACATACCTATCTACCTACCTCCTTAACTACATACCTACCTATCTACCTACCTCCTTTACTACCTACCTACCTCCTTACCTACCTACCTATCTACCTACCTACCTCCTTACCTACCTACCTACCTACCTACCTCCTTACCTACATACCTATCTACCTACCTCCTTAACTACATACCTACCTATCTACCTACCTCCTTTACTACCTACCTACCTCCTTACCTACCTACCTATCTACCTACCTACCTATCTACCTAACAACACTAATGATGGTGGAATTAATTAGGTGTAGAGGCCGCAGATCAGAACTAACTACAACACTTACTCCTCTGTATACGCAATACTTTCTATCCACTGGGTTTCAGAAAAGCTACCGTAACGGCGTTCCTCAGCCTTCCTGAAAAGGCCCCAGATGGAACCAAAAATGGATCTTTGGAACCATTTTGGGATTTTTTATTTCCACCAGGACTCCTAATGCTAGATCTTGCCCATTGTGGGTGCTACACCACCAGGCCAGCTGTATATAGCCAGTGCCATCAAATGTGTACCAGGCCTCTGACTGGTATCACCACATGTAATGTAAAGAAGGTGCACTGGAGATTCTCCACCCCTGGCACCCGGACAGGCTACATCAGATGAAGAACTACAACCCCCTCCTTCCTTATTGAAAATTCTATCTAGGGAGTTCAGCCATGTGTCTACAGAATCGATCCTATGCTTCTGTGTGCACATGCAGGGACGACAAGCTGACCCGTTGACCATGTAGGACTGTTTATAGGGGCCAGCTCAGGCACACTGTTGCCTGGACCAATGTCAGAACTAGAAAGCAACAGCAAAAGTCATAGAAATGACCATATATGGTCATACAGGCTAATAACTCCTCCACGAGCACCAATAACAGCTGGGGTTGGATTGGGCATGGACTGGACACGTTTCTGGATGTAGGCCACATCAGTGTTCAGACACTCTTACACCATAGTGTTGTGCAGCTGGTCCAGATTTGGTGGATGCCTTCCCTGTTGTTTTGCTTGCTGTTCCAGAGAGTTCCCACAGATTTCCAAGAGCCAGTCCAGATGTGTGAATGGTCCTGAATGTTCGTCATGCCAATCCCAGTCACATTTGCAGTCCTGTGAACCGGAGAACTGTCATCTTGGAATACCGGGATAGGAATTAGTTGTGGTTCATATGTGGTAGCTGCTACCATCCTCAAGCTATCTAATCAAGCCCACCATTTAGGGTACAGCGATCACTGTTCTGAGCTTGTTTTGACCTGTTGGACGGAGCTTGGTTCTAGCTAATGGTTCTAGCTAACTGTTCTCCTTCAGTGTTCTGTGCTGATGATGATGTGAATAGACATCAGTGTCAGACTAATGAATGAGCTTCTATTAAAGACTGGTGGACTGAGAGACACTAGAGTCTCTTCACCTACACTGAGCTGATGAAGAGTGAGACATGTGAATGATTCACGCTTGCTGGCACATGTGACGTAAACGAGGACGGGTCTTATCACTCTACCTGACTGACCCAACAGTCACAATGGCAGACATTCAGCGAGCAGTGGTGTCCTCCATGAGCCATCCTGTTAGTGCAGCACCATTGGCAGACGGCTGCACCACACTGGACTACGTGCACACAGACTGTCCTTAACACCACGTCACCGTCACCAAAGACTGCAGTGGTGTCGTACCAGACTGTCATGGAGTGACTCAGAATGGCAGCGGGTCATCTTCAGTGACGAGTCCCACTTTAGTCTTGGTGGAGACGACCAACGAGTCATTGTGTGGAGGCACCGTGGACGGTTTGTTGTCATGCATCACACATGCAGAAGGCCTGGTGTCACTCCACCTTAACCCCTACCGAACCATCTGCAGGAACTGTGTGAGGATGTTCAAGCTGCATGGGATGGATTATCACAGGACACCATTAGGAACCTCTACGGCTCCATACCGAGACGTCTGGCATGTTGGGTTAGCAAACACGGCGGCTTGACGCCATACTGAGAGCAGACTTCTGTATGTGTAGCTCAATAAATATTGATCATATCAGTCTAAATTCATCATCAGTTATTGATCCTGGTCACCTTTAACTTCTATCCCAACAGCACCGCAATCACACACCTCCTTCTGGGTGCAGCTGTTCATTTGATGAAGAGTGTTAAGTCCCAGCTTTAATTTAAAGTGTGTTCTGCCCAAAGCACTGAAAAAGCATCTGTCTGCAAGTGTGAATGTGTGTGTGTGTGTGTGAGGGTGTGTGTGTGTGTGTGTGTGTGTGTGTGTGTGTGTGTGTGTGTGCACATTATGTCAATGTGTTCATTGCCTGTTGGAGGTTGGCAGGGGTTAGATAAAGGTCCTCTTTTCTTGTCTTCGGAACATTGCACAAATTGTGCTGAGGCATTCTTCAAGCCGCCGGAGAAAAGCAGTCGGTGCGGCAAGAGGCTTGGGAACGAACTGGAAGAATTTTGATGAGTGAATAAAAAATAATTTAAGTCCAGCTGCAAGGAGGTGGTTTGGAGTGGCCAGTGGAGCGGAAAATTTGGCGGCGTGCTCTGGCAAAACAACACTGAGCAGCTTCCCCCATAAAATGAGCCATTTAGCAACCAATAAGGCCTTTCATCAGATCACAGATGAAAGACGGCCGCCGTAGAGCTCGTGCGGCTCCGTACGACTTTTATGTCTGTAGCCCCAACACATAACATCTTCCCAGATTTTTCTAGGGTTTGCATCAGGCGTCGAAATGTCGACTCGCCCTTGAAGATTAAAACATTTCCGTGGACACTCTCCTCAATAATTAATTCTTTCATCTGGATTAATATGTTTGGATCAAACGTGCTGGAATTAGATTGAGGAAACCTTCAGTTTGAGATTCGCCTTCGTGACTGACCTGCTCTGGCTGCTGACGGTCAAACTGTATCGCTTTGTTTGTAGCTCATATGTTCTAAACAATTACAATCCCGAAGGTTCCTCAGTGGTTTGCCATAGAAGAACCATTCTTGCTTCCCCAAACAATCATTTAATAGATAGAACCCATCACAGAGTGAACAGGTTCATAGGTGGGGTGATTGGATTTGGCATGGAGTGGACAAGTTTCTGGATGTAGGCCACATCAATGTTCAGACACTCTTGCATTAAAGAGATGCTCCGTTGGGCCAGATTTGGTGGATGCCATCCCTGGTATCCCTGGCACATCCCTGGCACAAAAGGACATACAAGTTACATATAATATATATACAGCTCTGGAAATAAATCAGAGCCCACTATAGTTTCTTCTGAAATCAGAATCTCCACATGTACAGCAGGTTCTAAGTGAGGAACCAAAGGTTGGGTTCTAGCTTTACTGCCAGATACAGTGAGCGTCCGGTTCATAAGAACAAGGTCAAGCAGCCAACACACAGGAGAACACTGCTACAGACTGGCAGAGGGCCAAACCCACTCTCTACTGACCGTGATGAGCGCCACCTCATTCCAATGTCCCTTAACCACCGTAAGATGACCTCAAGTGACCTCCAGAGAGACTGGCGAGCGGTGGCTGGGGTGAAACGCACAGCGAGCATGGTTCTAAAAACAGGCTTCTGGAGGTCATTAGTGATTTTCTAAATACACAGATCTAATACAATATCTGATCTGGAGTTTGGGAGACATGGTTCCTGTAGTGTAGAGAATCAAACAGAACTGAGGAATTCTGGTCCAACACAAACCCAGAACCTGTACAACTAGAGGAACTGATCATTTAGAGGTGGGCTCTTAAAATTTTCCAGAGCTGGATATACACACACAGCTAGATTACATTATTATGACCACTTCCTACACAATGCATAGATCATGAGGGAAGTCTCTGGGCCCACGCATCCATTTTGTCTATGAATCCATCCTTGCAGATCACGTACACCCATACATGCTGACTGTCTTCCCTGGGGCAGATGGGATCCTCCAACAAGTAATGCCACAAATGTCCAACACTGGTTAGAAGAGCATGACCAAGACATCCAAGTGCTACCCCGGCCCCCTAATTCCCCATACTGGAACCTAAATGAGCATCTGTGGGAGCACCTCCCTGCTATATTACCAAGAAGATGATAATGATGATGAAACCTGGAGCCAGCTCCCCAACATTGCCTCTCAGAGTCGTCTGAAAACATACACTGCCTGTCAAAAGTTTGGGTATGCTTGCATCCTGGCAAATAGATACCCCAAACAATAGGGGGCAACCTGTCCCATATTAACATGTAGCTCTATACTTACCATATACCAGAAACATTGGAAGCTCAGCATCAAACTTGATTGCCAACACCACCTCCAGCAGTGGCGAGCACCACCGAATGTTGGTTTACGCCAAGAGCTTCATCCATCGTTCCATTTACCTTCCTTTAGTTTACGTTCCTCTTGTTAACATGGTTAACCAGAGGTTCGAATACACCGTCAGGGAAGCAGTGCTATTCCTTCATCCTCTTATGTTGGACTGATTCATCTCTGCAGGTGACTCATTATCGCCTCTTCAGGTACAAAGTAGTAGTAGTACATGGCCCTCGTCCATGTGGAAGGTACTCCCAACCGATTTGGCGATGGGTTCACCCTGGCAGACCACGTGCACCCATGCATGCTGACTGTCGTTCTTGTGGTGGATGGGATCCCCCCGCAGGACAATGCAGCAGGCTGGTATTACGAGGCGGGACGAATGGCATGTCTGGGGAATTAGTGGGCAGTGGGTTAGTGGGTAGTTCTTGGGTGTCTTGGTCATGCTCTTCTAACCAGTGTTGGACATATGTGGCATTGTCTTGTTGGAGGATCCCATCTGCCCCAGGGAAGGCAATCATTCATTATTTCCTCTTCAGGTACAAAGTAGTAGTACATGGCCCTCGCCCGTGTGGAAGATACTCTCAAACGATTTGGCTATGGGTTCACCCTGGCAGACCACATGCACCCATGCATGCTGACTGTCGTTCTTGTGGTGGATGGGATCCCCCGGCAGGAGAGTGGCACTACGAGACGGGATGGATGGCATGTCAGATTCTTTTCCAAGCTAGGTTTGAGTGCTGATGAGTGCCAGCATTCAACACGAGGGTAATTCAAAGCCAGTGCTTTCGTTTTTCATGCCACAGATTGTAGAATAAGTGCAGGCGTCAGGGACAAAGAACTGGGCTTGATGCGCACGGAGCTAAAAGCCAAAGGAGGTTTATTTGACACGTCGTTAGGCCAACACAACAACCAAAGCGAGGCAATCATAACAGAAGGGGTAATGCAGGTTCGAAGACAGTGAGGCAGGCAGAGGTCGATAACCAGGAAGTCAAAACAATCAGGGGACAGAGCAAAAAGTTGAAGAGCAAAAGAGAGTAAGCCGAATTCAGAAAGAGATCAAAACCAGAGATACAAGCCGAAGCCAGTAAGGAAACGCTCAGAATCACAAACATTTCATTACACTCTTATCCAGAGCAACTTACAAGGTTAACTACATTACAGGTAGGCCAGTGTAGTGTTAGGAGTCTTGCCCAAGGACTCTTATTGGTGTAGCACAGCATAGTCACCCATACTGGGATTCGAACCCCAGTCTCCCATGTGGGGTGGTGGCTACTTGGTGGCTACTGGTGTTATCCGCTGAGCTAGACCAACCACAGCTGGTTTGGCGGTGATTGTGTGCGTGTGTGGGGCTCAAATGAAGACTGGTGATTAACGACAGCTGTGCTAATACTCGGGCGACCTAGAAGGGGAATGATTGGGAGACTGGGGACATGTGCGTGTGACGTCATCGGGTAGTGCATTCTGGGAAGGTGAGTCTTCAGGATCGGCAGTGTCAGGGAGACCCGAGGGCGTGACAGCAGGTGAAAGAAAGAAGGGTTTTAACAGCTCTTATTCTTCAGTAGATATTTCCCTTCGGTTTGTGACCCAGTGAAGACAGTAGTAGCCACAGACTGAGCCACATTTGAGATCTTTTCAGGAAAGGCAG